>JAXCGZ010000733.1:0-42500 GCA_037179515.1 Halocaridina rubra
TATATATATATATATATATATATATATATATATATATATATATATATATATATATATATATATATATATATATATATATATATATATATATATATATATATATATATATATATATATATATATATATATATATATATATATATATATATATTTATATATATATTTATATATGTATTTATATATATATATATATATATATATATATATATATATATATATATATATATATATATATATATATATATATATATATATATATATATATATATATATATATATATATATATATATATATATATATATATATATATATATATATATATATATATATATATATATATATATATATATATATATATATATATATATATATATATATATATATATATATATATATATATATATATATATATATATATATATATATATATATATATATATATATATATATATATATATATATATATATATATATATATATATATATATATATATATATATATATATATATATATATATATATATATATATATATATATATATATATATATATATATATATATATATATATATATATATATATATATATATATATATATATATATATATATATATATATATATATATATATATATATATATATATATATATATATATATATATATATATATATATATATATATATATATATATATATATATATATATATATATATATATATATATATATATATATATATATATATATATATATATATATATATATATATATATATATATATATATATATATATATATATATATATATATATATATATATATATATATATATATATATATATATATATATATATATATATATATATATATATATATATATATATATATATATATATATATATATATATATATATATATATATATATATATATATATATATATATATATATATATATATATATATATATATATATATATATATATATATATATATATATATATATATATATATATATATATATATATATATATATATATATATATATATATATATATATATATATATATATATATATATATATATATATATATATATATATATATATATATATATATATATATATATATATATATATATATATATATATATATATATATATATATATATATATATATATATATATATATATATATATATATATATATATATACTCATGATCTGGAGCAAATTATTAAACATCCTACTCGTGTTCCTGATCGTCACGAACATGCTGCTAACATTCTTGACCTTTTTTTTACTTCTAACCCTTCAAACTACTCTTATTCCGTGCTTTCCCCTCTTGGTAAATCTGACCACTCCATGATCTCTGTCTCTTCCATTTTCGCTCCCCCTCCACCAATCCCTCCTACTCAACGCCGCCTTTGGCACTTCGAGCGAACTCAATATGAAAATTTGCGTAACTTTCTCTTTGACTTTCCATGGGATGACTACTGCTTTCGGTCCCGCAACCCTGATCGGGTAGCTGCAAAAGTTGCCGAGATCATGACCGCGGGAATGGAGGCGTACATTCCCTCTTCTACAAAAACTTTCTCTCCCCCTAAACCTTGGTTTGACCGTGCCTGCTCCATGGCTATCCAGGCTAGGAATCAGGCTCACCGATCTTACCAAGCCTCTCCTTCCGATTTAACTCGCACTGCTTTTATTATAGCTAGGAATCGCTGTACAGCTCAGATTCGAAGGTCTAAGGCTTCCTTTATAAGAAGGAAAGTTGATGACCTTAACTCCTCTCCCACTGACAAATGCTTCTGGTCCTTAGCCAAAAACCTCTCCAAAAACTTGTGTAACTCAAGCTTTCCCCCTCTCATTCATTCTGATGGTTCTATAGCTTGCTCTCCCACTGACAAAGCCACTCTCTTTGGCTCTCATTTTTCTGCCAACTCTTCTATCAACGATTCCAGCACACCTGTTCCTCAGTCTTTTTGCCTCTCTAACCCTATGCCCTCCCTTATCCTTTCTTCACGCAAAGTTCATAAGATTCTTCGCTCTCTAAAGACAAACAAGGCATCTGGTCCCGATGGTATCCCTGCAAGGTTCCTTAAGGAATTTGCAGATGAACTGGCTCCCGTGCTTTGCCGTCTTTTTCGCCTCATTCTGTCAACCAGTATCTATCCTTCATCTTGGAAGCATGCTCTAGTTCAACCTGTTCCTAAGAAGGGTGACCGCTCTATTCCTTCTAACTACCGACCTATTGCTCTAACCTCCTCTATTGCTAAAGTTTTCGAAACTTTGCTCAATGCTCACTTCTTGAAACGCCTTGAATCTAACTCACTTATCTCCGATCACCAGTACGGCTTCCGCAAGGCAAATTCCACTGGTGATCTCCTGTCCTATCTTACTCATGTATGGTCATCTTCTCTGAGGAACTATGGGGAATCATTTGTCGTCGCCCTTTATATCTCTAAAGCTTTTGACAGAGTCTGGCACAAGGCTCTGTTGGCCAAACTCCCTGCCTACGGCTTTACCCCTTCTTTCTGTTCTCTGATTTCCAGTTTTCTTACTGACCGTTCTATATCTGTAGTTGTTGATGGCGCGACATCTAGCCCTTTCTCTGTGTCCAGTGGTGTTCCACAGGGCTCTGTTCTTTCACCTACTCTCTTCCTTCTCTTCATCAATAATCTTCTACAGTCCCCATCTTCCTCTCTTCTTCATGCCTTTGCCGATGACTCTACCCTTCACTTTTCCTCTGCCTTTTCTTCACAACCTTCTTCTGTTACTCGTAATCAATCACGTATCACTCTTTCTTCTACTCTTAACTCCGATTTGCAGAGAGTATCTGAATGGGGCGCTCAAAATTTAGTTAAATTCAATGCCTCCAAGACAGTTTCTGGCTATCTCTTTATCTTCTCCTCCAGATAACCCTATTGTCTTCGAAACTAATGAAATTTACCCTCTTAACTCTATCAATATATTAGGAATCCACATAGCCTCTAACTTGTCTTGGAGGAATCACATAATCCAAATTTCTAAATCTTCATCCAAAAAATTGGGAGTTTTGTTTCGTTTTCGTTATTACTTTTCCTCATTGCAGTTACTTAAAATTTACAAAAGTCTTATCCGCCCCTGCTTAGAATACTGCTCACACATCTGGGGTGCTTCTTCCTTTACTTATCTTCTTGATAGGGTTCAATCTAAGGCAGTCAGACTTATTAATGATCCTTCTCTTACTTCTAACTTGGATTCTCTCTCTCTTCGCCGTAAGGTATCTTCCCTTTCGCTTTTCTATCGCTACTACTTCCATCGCTGCTCTGATGAGTTGGCGAGTTGCATCCCTCCTCCACTGCCGAGGCCGCGTAACACTCGCCAAGCGGCCTCATCTCACATGTACTGTGTCGAGATTTGTAGCTCGCGGATTGGTCGGTGCAGCGACTGCTTCTTCCCATCTACCTCCAGACTCTGGAACTCTCTTTCTCCTTCTGTCTTTCCTAGATCTTATGACCTTTCATCCTTCAAAAAGCAGATCTATCGTCATCTCAGAGCCTAGTCCTCCATATCTCTGGGTCCTCTTTACTTTGACTGTTTTTGTGTCTGTCGTTTTCCTTTGTGTGACATTACCTCATCTCTGCCTTGCCCTTAACTTTTTCTTTTCCTTCATCTTGGTATTTTCTCGTGCCCGGGCCTTTGTCGATGAGGGCAGTTTCTGCCTGTCCCGGTGTCACACTCTTAAAAAAAAAAAAAAAAAAAAAAAAAAAAAATATATATATATATATATATATATATATATATATATATATATATATATATATATATATATATATATATATATATATATATATATATATATATATATATATATATATATATATATATATATATATATATATATATATATATATATATATATATATATATATATATATATATATATATATATATATATATATATATATATATATATATATATATATATATATATATATATATATATATATATATATATATATATATATATATATATATATATATATATATATATATATATATACATATATATATATATATATATATATATATATATATATATATATATATATATATATATATATATATATATATATATATATATATATATATATATATATATATATATATATATATATATATATATATATATATATATATATATATATATATATATATATATATATATATATATATATATATATATATATATATATATATATATATATATATATATATATATATATATATATATATATATATATATATATATATATATATATATATATATATATATATATATATATATATATATATATATATATATATATATATATATATATATATATATATATATATATATATATATATATATATATATATATATATATATATATATATATATATATATATATATATATATATATATATATATATATATATATATATATATATATATATATATATATATATATATATATATATATATATATATATATATATATATATATATATATATATATATATATATATATATATATATATATATATATATATATATATATATATATATATATATATATATATATATATATATATATATATATATATATATATATATATATATATATATATATATATATATATATATATATATATATATATACATATATATATATATACATATATATATATTCCGTACTGTTGAGGCAGATACTACGACCACGGCTGCTATTCTCACGCTATGGACACTCAAATGGGGTATTGCCTCTCGTGATTGGGGCGGTCACAATATCAAAGAATAGCCTCACCGTATTCCCTGCGTGTCGTAAAAGGCGACTGAAAATGGACGGGGCGGGGGGACTAGGAATCCCCCCCTTGTATCAACCTCCTGCGAGATGTCAAAGAAGAAGGGGAGTAGAGGGGAGAATAACTTCTCCCCAAACTCTAGTTTTGGGGTGTCTAAATGTGCGTGGTTGTAGTACGATAGAGAGCAAAAGATGTGAGATTGGATATATGTTTGATAAGTGTAGGATGGATGTATTGGCATTGTGTGAGACGAAGATGAAAGGAAAAGGAGAAGTGGCATTTGGTGATGTGACGGATAGGGTCTCTGGGTTGAAAGGGGGAGAGCGAGAGAAGGTGTGTCATTATTGCTCAGTGAATGGATGGTAAATAAGGTAGTGGAATGGAAAGAAGTGTCATCTAGGCTGATGTGGGTGAGGGCTAGGATAGGAAGGGAATGTTGGGCTTTTGTTAGTGCGTATGGGCCAGGATGTGAGAGAGGTGAGGAAGAGCGGGATGAATTCTGGAATGAGTTAACTAGATGTGTGGATGGTCTGAGTAGAAGGAACTATGTAGTTGTGTTGGGTGACTTGAATGCCAGAGTGGGTGTTGGAGAGATAGAAGGTGTTGTAGGAAAGTATGGGGTACCAGGTGGGAATGAGAGTGGTGAGAGACTGTTAGATATGTGTGTGGAGCAAGAGTTGGTGATAGGTAATAGTTTATTTAAGAAGAAGTTAATAAATAAGTATACATGGATGAGAGTGGCAAATGGAAGAGTGAAAGAAAGAGCATTGATGGATTATGTGTTGGTAACAAAGAGCATGATTGGCAGAGTGAAAGATGTACATGCATTCAGGGGTGTGGCTGCTGGGATGTCTGATCATTTTTTGGTTGAAGCAAAAGTGGTAGTAGCAAAAGAGTGGGGAAATAGTGTTGGGGGATGTAGAAGGGAAATAGTGAAAGTGGAATAGTTGAAAAAGCCAGAGAAGAGACAGGAATATCAGGACAGGTTGAGAGTGGCATATGACAGTGTGAAAGAAAGAGAAGTTGGGGAGTTAGGGGAGGAATGGGGGTTGATGAAAGAATGATTTGTGGGATATGCAAGTGATGTGTGTGGAAAGAGGTTTGTTGGAGGTGGCATGAGGAGGGGCAGCGAGTGGTGGAATGAAGGGGTGAAAATGAAGGTGGAAGAGAAAAAGAGGGCTTTTGAGGAATGGCTGCAGTGTAAAAGTAGGGAGAAGTATGAAAGATATAGGGAGAAAAATGTGGAAACCAAGCGGAAGGTAGAGGAAGAGAAGAGGTTGGCAAATGTTAGGTGGGGACAGGATTTTAGTAGGTCATATGAGGAGAATAAAAAGAAGTTTTGGAAAGAAGTGAAGAGAGCAAGGAAGGGTGGATCGAGGATGGAAGAGACAGTGAAAGATGTGAATGGACAGATGTTAAGAGGGAACGAGGCAAGGAAAAGATGGGCAGAATATTTTGAGTGCTTGCTGAATGTTGAGGAACATAGAGAGGCAGCTAGAGTGGCAGTGGGAGGGGTTCAAGGGCCAGTAGTGGGAGATGAAAATGAGAGAGAGATTACAAGAGAGGAGGTGAAAAGGGCATTGTATGAAGCGAAAGCAGGTAAAGCACCCGGAATGGATGGTGTGAGAGCGGAGATGTTGAAAGAAGGGGGTGTGACTGCATTGGAATGGTTAGTGAGAGTGTTTAATATATGCTTTATGTGGTCATTGGTGCCAGTGGATTGGGTGATTGCCTGTATAGTGCCCCTATGCGAAGGTAAGGGAGATATGTATGAATGCAGTAATTTTAGGGGTAAAAGTTTGTTGAGTGTTGTAGGAAAAGTGTATGGTAGGATACTGGTTAATAGGATTAGGGATAAGACAGAATATGTGATCGCAGAAGTGCAGAGTGGTTTTTGGAGAGGTAGAGGTTGTATAGATCTGGTTTTTATAGTTAGGCACTTATGTGAGAAATATTTAGCAAAGGGTAAGGATGTGTATTTTGCATTTTTGGATCTGGAGAAAGCATATGATAGAGTTGATAGAGAGGCTATGTGGAATGTTTTGAGATTATATGGAATCAATGGTAAATTGTTGCATGCAGTGAAGAGTTTGCATGAGGGTAGTAGAGCTTGTGTTAGGGTAGGGAATGAAGTGAGTAAGTGGTTTCCAGTGAGTGTGGGACTGAGAAAGGGATGTGTGATGTCACCATGGCTGTTCAATTTGTATATTGATGGAGTTGTAAGAGAGGTGAATGAGCGAGTGCGTGGTCGAGGTTTGAGAATGGTAGATGGGGATGATAACGAGTGGGAGCTGAATCAGTTGCTGTTTGCAGATGATACTGTGGTGGTGGCAGATTCAGAGGAAAAGCTGTGTCAGTTAGTGTCAGAATTTGGAATGGTGTGTGAGAGAAGGAAGCTGCGAGTGAATGTGGGAAAGAGTAAGGTTATGAGGTGTACAAGAAATGGGGATGGCGCTGGATTGAATGTTATGTTGAATGGAGAGACACTTGAGGAGGTTAATCAGTTTAAGTATTTAGGCTCGGTTGTAGCTGCAAATGGTGGAGTGGAAGCAGATGTGTGTCACAGAGTGAATGAAGGATGTAAAGTGTTGGGTGCATTGAAAGGAGTGATGAAGAATAGAGGGTTGGAAATGAATGTTAAGAAAGTTTTGTATGAGAAAGTGGTTGTGCCAACTGTGATGTATGGATCAGAGTTATGGGGTATGAAAGTAAGTGAGAGACGGAAACTAAATGTGTTTGAGATGAAATGCCTGAGGAGTATGATTGATGTATCTCGATTGGATAGGGTTAGGAATGAAGTGGAGAGAGCAAGAACGGGTGTGAGTTGAGAAATTGCAGCCAGAGTAGATATGAATGTTCTGAGATGGTTTGGCCATGTGGAAAGGATGGATGATGAAAGGCTGCTGAAAAAGGTGATGAATGCGAGAGTTGATGGGAGAAATGCTAGAGGGAGGCCTAGGTTTGGATGGATGGATGGAGTAAGGAGAGCCCTGAATGATAGGAGGATGGATGTGAGGGAAGCAAGCGAGCGTGCTAGGAATAGGAATGAGTGGCGAGCGATTGTGACACGGCTCTGATGGGCATCTGCTGTTACCACAGGGCTGCATCTTACAGAGATAGCCCTGTGGTAGGGGCAATAGGAGGAGCTGGCAGTGTGAAGCGACACAGGTTGTGGAAGAGCCGGGAGGATGGGCTGTGGCACTCCAGCAGTGCCATCTGAATGGTCGCTAGCTCCCTCGTCATTGCCCATAGAGCAAAGTAATCCCCCTATTTTGTTTTCCTTTCTTGATGTCGGCTACCCCCCAATTAAAGGGGGAAACAGCCAAGGTATATATATATATATATATATATATATATATATATATATATATTTCATAGTATGAGAATATGTATAACTTTTCAAATTCTGTTAAATAGTTTATACATTACTGTATGTAACTATTCCAATAGCGGTGTTATTGGAAGATTAGTTGTTTTAACATGTTTATAATATTTTCTTTTACACATTACATATTAACAGTTTTATTGTTATATATATGCTTACATATTTTGTATGTTAATATTGATTTTTTTTTACTTATTAAAGCATTATGCTATGCATATTTAAGCTTACAGTTTTTGTTTTTATTATGTATTTACTATGTCCATTTTTATATTTCTACTGATTTATTACTATGTATGTATGTAAAACTTTAGTGTTTATTTTCGATTTCATATATAATGCTTTTTTATTTTACGTTTTTATACTTTTCATATTTACATTGCTTTTCTTTAACTATCTGGGGACCGAGATAATGATTAGAAGAGACTGTCGTGGGCATCCATACTACGACGTGAGAGGTGAAATTCTATGACCGTCGTAGGACTAACAACAGCGAAAGCATTTACCAAGAATGTCTTCATTGATAGGTTAGTTTTACTTAACTCATTCCAGGTTTGGATGTGGAACTTGGCCGCGAAAGCATGTGCCAAGAATGCTGCATTGATCAAGTGTCCTGTGGGGCGGGCATAATATCAAGAATAGCCTCACCGTATTCCCTGCGTGTCGTAAAAGGCGACTAAAAGTGGACTGGGCGGGGGGACTAAGAATCCCCCCCCCCTTGTACCAACCTCCTGTGAGGCATTAAAGAAGAGGAGGGTAGAGGAGAGTATAATTGTTCCCCAAACTGTTTCTTTTTTTATGTCGGCTACCCCCACTTTTAAAGGGGAAACAGCCACGGTATATATATATATATATATATATATATATATATATATATATATATATATATATATATATATATATATATATATATATATATATATATATATATATATATATATATATATATATATATATATATATATATATATATATATATATATATATATATATATATATATATATATATATATATATATATATATATATATATATATATATATATATATATATATATATATATATATATATATATATATATATATATATATATATATATATATATATATATATATATATATATATATATATATATATATATATATATATATATATATATATATATATATATATATATATATATATATATATATATATATATATATATATATATATATATATATATATATATATATATATATATATATATATATATATATATATATATATATATATATATATATATATATATATATATATATATATATATATATATATATATATATATATATATATATATATATATATATATATATATATATATATATATATATATATATATATATATATATATATATATATATATATATATATATATATATATATATATATATATATATATATATATATATATATATATATATATATATATATATATATATATATATTTCAATTTATTCACATTAAATGAAGAATCAGCGAAACAAATACAGTATGTATTCGTTACTTTGTGGTTAACAGGAACGCTTCCTGTGCCAACAGGGCAAAATTACTTATTAATTATTTGCCATTTAGAGCGTAGTGCATTTTATTTACATTAAAAGAAGATTCTACGATATGAATATATACTCATTAAATTGTGGTTAACAAAAAATATATGCAGTGCCAAAAGGGCAAACACACCTTATAAATTACTTGTAATGTATAGCGTAAAACACTATATACGAGTACTGACGTAAACCACTTTATCTAAATTATTATTTTTTTTTGCAATTTTTTTAGTAAAGCATTTTTTTTACAAGTGTAGTTGTAAAAACTTAATTTACTATTATAGAAGGGGGTCAAATGAAATTAGAATTCATTAGGAGAAGGAATAGATTTTTGCATCATAATGAGCAATCTTCTGAGGGTGAAATATTACTTTGGCTCCAGCAATGAAAGATATTTCTTATTAGCGTATATCAGCGATAATTTCCAAGTCAAGAAATTAGATTTGAGAAATAAGATCCCAATTAGGTAATCGACAAAAGTGAGTTTTGCATGGGAATGGAACTGAGGAAATTTTTTTAGAAATTGACCAGTAATGGATTTAATCAGCAATGGATTTGATCGATAACTTATTTAATGAGTTTCTCAAATTCCCAATTTGCTTGACCAACAAGCTCTACCATGCACTATATCTCACCTTGTTTGTGCTAGATGAATTCCTCTGAAGACGCCACATAGAAAAAGAACTTGGAGTAAGTGTGATGGCTGAGGCAAATTCTTGTCTCTAGGATGTTTGGCCTCCAATTTAGAGAGATCAAGCATCCCTCTTAGTGACGTCATCATTCGGCTAGCCTGTAGGGTTTATTCGCAGAAGTGACTGGTTTCATATAAAATTCGAGAGCCTACTGTAGTAGTGGTCCCTGGCAGGCAATTATGGCAGAGATGCAAGGGAGAGACAGTGTTTTAGGTTCCACAAGATTAAGTAAACAAAGAAAATGAGAAATAATTATGGGCAAATTGGGCTACTGGTATCAATATCTGCGGATCGTTCTTTGCATTTTAAGAAAAGGAATTAAATATTCAAATATCAAAGAAGCTACTGCAATGAATCTAAGCTAATGATATAACAGCAAAATTAAATCAATAACAAAATTTATTAGCAAAAGCAATTTTAAATAAGAAAATTATTTAAACAACAATTTTATAATAAGAAAATTATTTAAACAACAATTTTATAAGAAAATTATTTAAGCAACGTATTTACAAGCTACGTCATCATTACTTCATTACTATGTCATCACTACACGAGAGAAAACAGAGAACAGAGACACAGGAGGGAGATTTTTGTATTGGGATCATGCTTTCTACACGCACGAGAATATTAAACAAGATATATTTAAAATTAGCTATATGCTGAAATATACTTTGCAAATAATCACAATCTGCAAAATGCAAGAAGTGATATTTTTTTTTAGAAAGAAAAGAAAAGACAGTTAAAAGTTAACTAAATAACTAATAAGGCATCTAGTACGACCTCTGTTGACTTTTAATGAAACAGTCTGTCACGATGACATTGGCCTACTTAACACTGTGTCTCCAGGCAATCTCAGATTCTTTTGCAAAAATGGCTTGATCTATAATAATGACAATAGCTGGCAGTTGTAGCTCGGCTCTGATAGCTTAGACTGATTCAAAAATTCAAAGGCTGTTGTCAGATCTGTTGCAGGGGTGTGTATTGTTGGGAGGTAACACAGGAGGTCTTCTATGTTGGGGATGTCATTTATGATTTTTATGTTGAATCTGGTTTACCGGATTCAGCATAAAAATGCATCCCTTGCTTGGAATGCTTGTATTTTCAACAGCTGAAGTGTCTGTGAAGGATCCAGATTAAGTTGATAATGCAAGCAGTGTCTGCAGCTTCATCAGTTTCCTTAATGTTGACTGTACTTGCCTACAATGGTTGTGAACCTACTCTCTTTCCAGCAATGTAAATTTGCAGCTCAGAAATTGTTCTTTGCTTTTTCTTATCAACAGTTGGAAGAGCCAGTTTTGAAAGGTGAGGATCAATTTTTTTTTTGCACAGCAATGCCATTAACACGATGGGAGGTTCCCTTGCCTGTCATGGTTTCCTCAAGTCTGTCAATATTATCCCATGCCAAAGTTGTGAAAATACTTGGTTGAAAAGAAAAAGGTATCCCTACCTGTTGATTCTGTGTAGCATCCAATTTCTGTAGGCAGAGGGCCGTGTCATTTTTTTTTCAATTGTTCAATTGTGAGTATGATACACCATGTCCAAGGCTGCTTACCATATGGATGAAATTCAGTATTACTTGTTAATGTTCTGATATCATATGGAAGCAAGAAATGCTTTGGAGGTTTCTGCCTTCCCCGTATTATGGAATAGATTAGATCTTGACCAAGAGATTGCATTGGTAATTTTACTCTTTAAGATGGGTTTTCATTTTCAGGTTCCTCAGTGAGAACACCACTCAAGAACTGTTGCAGGGCACATGGTAGATTCATGGCCTCTTTAGTAACATCAGATGGATGAGAGGGCCATGGAGATGTTGCACAGTATTCATGTATTGATGATCAAGCGTAACATGATGTCTGGTGAATTATGCACTTTATATCACTTGTTTTTGTCCTCAGCATTTTCAGTTCATTTTTAAGTTTTCTATTATCTGGGCCCTCATCTTGCAGTGTAACATTGTTTGGAACTGCTATCAGTTTTCCAGCTTCATCCTTATTTATGTGAAGAATGTCACCATTTTCCAAATTTAGTCTCCGTCGGATGTGCTTCTTAGCAGAGTTTGCCATTAAAAAGCTTCTAGCATGCATGAAAGTTTCCATTCCAGATGAAAACATGGCTACTGGAACAATCAGCATAGCAGGTAGCATTTCATTTTTTATGAAGGAGAAAAGGTCAGCATAAGCAGCAGACTGAACTTTGTTGTAAGCTGCTTCAGATTCATCTTCACCCTTGCTTGCCGATCTTATTTCTTGATATATTAGTGATTTCCTAGTATAATTTCTGTAACAAGAGCAATGATAATGAGGTTCTGCGGCTACAATGTCCCGACTTGTGATGACTAGAATCTTGTCATTTTGTGTATCCACAGCACCTTGTCGAAGTTTTGCATCAACCCTCAGCTCTCTGGCCTTGATAAGGTTTTCATGAGTTGATGTTCCTTTTAAAAATTTATATTTTCCACAAAATATACATTCAAACTGAAACACTCTGGATGTGGAGGTATTTTCTGCTGTCGCTTTGTGTTCCCACGACTTCCAGCCTCTTCATCCGAGTTTTCAGCTGATTTTCTTTTGAGGATCTCCAAATCTCTTTTCAGCATAAAGCGGCTCCTACATTCTCTGTGGCAACTTATAATGGGCACCTCATGCTCGTGTTGACTTCCTGCAATTTGAAGAATTGGTGCATGATTCCTGACACGGACAGTATCAAAAAGAGTCAACCATGAGTCGTAATCCTGGGGTGTAACTAGGGTTTCTGCGTCTTTATCTTATGTTTCAAAGTGTATGATGCATTTTTTCTTTGGGGATTCCATCTTTACATGGCAGGTTTTCTGTCATCCGTAGAAACTACATGCCACTTGCATCTTCATTGCCAGTAACCTGAAAGAGGAAGATATGTACTGATTATTCATAACCGTTGCCTGTAGTCTATATAAAGAGCAATATGATAGAGGTTATTTTAACATCATATAACTCTCTTAATATAATAGCTACAGATCTCATACTTGTATCAAAAGAAAACTCATAAGCTACGGAATGTGAATTTTTTTGTAAGCTCATCAATATCAGAAACGATCACCTTACTGTAATGAAATAAATTAAGTCCTATCAATGGAACTATGAATGTTTAACATGCTTTTAACTAGTACAGATTATCAGATATTCAAACATTCAATGTTATTCTAAAACGTCCTTTTCTTAAGCCTCAGTTTGATATGTAATATGTCCTTCTAAAGATAATGTATTGTACCAAAGGAAAGAAAATGCCTTTGTAAGTCACTCAATGAAAAATCATAAGTGATATCAAAGAAATGGCTGATATCACAGAGAAGCCTAAGAGATATAGAATGCTATCATGCATCATTGAAGAGTATAGACATTTATCTTTTTGTTAATCACTGTTAAATTTCCTGGCCAGATATGGTACTGAAAGCTAAAATTTTGAGACCAGGTTCATGGACTATAAGTACAAAAATTCCACACGAAAAACCAAGGTTGATAAAACGAATATAAAGAAAAATTACTCCACAATATAAAATGTTGGTTTTGATAAGAACACTTTAGCTGTTGATAAATACTATGTTTCAGATTTTATTATATAATAAGATGTAGAATTTAATAAGTAATATGGTGCTTAATAAATAATATGGTGGAGTGTGGTGACTTAAGTACTTTTTCGTATTTGCACTATGCTCACTGCTGATGCAATGCCAGCGCAACACACACAGGAGGATGCATTTCCAAAATTACACCTAAAGAATGTTCTGAGGGAACCTTTATTTACATGAAATTCTAGGTGAGCCGGATTCAAACTGCTTGGTTAATTCTTAACTAGCGTCAAGCTGATTGGTTATCATTTTTCCAACTTCTTTCAATATTTATATTTTACAAAAATACCAGTAAATGATCTAATTTGACAACTACAAGTATATAAATTTGACAATTATATAAAAATATAGTTAATGAATGCTTTAAGAGTAAGAAGTGAAGGGATGCAGGCATTATGGGAACATGCTAAAGCACATTAATTTGTAGGCACATCACACCTCCCCCTTTGAGACAAGACTTCAAAGGGGAGTCTGGTTACGTTATCTGAAGCAGGAGAATATGCTATTGGGAAGATGTCAGCTAATATTTTCTCCAGACCATTCACATGATGAAATTCCAGGATGTAGGGTTAGAGGAATAAGGATCATCTTAGAAGTCTTTGATTGTTGTTGTAATAAACCACAGTAGTATTTAAGGAGTTATTCTACACAAATACAACTACAAGCATCTGCAAATAAAATAAACAATGGTAAGAGAATTAAAAATTATAATTACAATTAAAAGGTATACAATGATAAAGAAATGAAAGACTACAGTTAGAGAATATTGTAACATTCACCTCCACTGACAAGAAAATCACTATATCAAACGTACAACATATAATGGCTTATAGCAATAAGCATATTATAATACTAAAAACTATACTATAAAACCATTCAAATAATTCATTTTACAAATGTAAGCGATTTGGAGGTCAACGTTGGCGCTCAGATCTATGCAAAGATACCGGCATTTCGTTTTCAGATAAGAGTGAAGGACGGTTGAGTTTCCTGTGTCATTGGGACGTCCAAAGAATCAGGTCGACTGGCATCATTTGGTTGATTTGTTTCATTACTGTTGTAAACTTGTCTGTTCACAATATCTACACTTTCAGCAGCGGGAGAATGAAAGTTATCAGTCCTGTGAGTACTATTCTGAATATCATTTGCTGAAGCCAAATGTTGAGAGTTATCAGTCTCCTGAGTAGTATTTTGAACATCATTTGCTGGAACCATATGTCGAGTTGATACTGTAGTTTCCCTGCCATTATAGAAATATATGTGGGCATACTTAGGATTTGCTTCTTTGAGTTCTGCCGTTTCAAAAATAGGGTAATACTTGGATTCTTTGACAATGGCATTTTACTAGGACAGGTCCTGGGAAGGAAAGCCACGCTGGAAGAGAGTATCCTCTGGTTGACCGGCATTGAAAAGCAAACAGGCACTCATGTGGAGTAGCATTTATAGCCGTTTGAAGTACAGTACAGATTGAATGTAGGGCATCTTCTAAAACAAGCTGCCAATGAGGCACAGCTAGATGTTTTGATTTTAGTGCAAGAGCATATAGATTTCGAGATCCCTCCATTGTACTGCTCGCACTGACCATTGCCCTGGGGATTATATGGAGTAGTATGACTAGCAGGAATCCCTCGGCTGTTGAGAATATGACGGACATCTTCTGACATAAACGAAACTCCTCTATCAGAATGGATGTTTGCAGGCATACCAAATATTGCAAACAACTGATAACAGTCTGTAAGATCATTTCAGGGCATGCAAATGCGAATGGGAACCGAGAAAATTCGTCAATAACAGTCAGCAGATACTGATTCTTTGATGAAGATGGCAGTGGTCCTAAAAATCAATACTAAGTCTTTCAAATGTAATCGTTGCTTTGATCAAATGAGATAATTCAGGTTGATAGAACTGTGGCTTACACTGAGCACAAACTGGACATGAGGAAGCTACCCTTTTTACCTCCTCCACAGAAAAAGAATGGTTTCGCATCCTAACAAATATGCGCCATTTGTGTTATACCAGGGTGGCAGAGTGAATTGTGTAAATTCAGAAAAGTTTCTATACCCACAGCAGAGCAATACACCCTTGATAATGCTTCAGCAGGGATATTATCCTTGCCAGGACAATATTGAATGTCAAAGTTTTAACAGACATGCTCAGTTCTCCATCTCTGTATTTTGTCATTTTTTTTCTTTTGCCTGATTGCTTTGAGTCCAACATAAAAGCCACTGATTTCTGATCGGTCATAAGAGTAAAATGACACCTAGTCAGATAGTGACGCCATTTGCGAAGTGCTTCTACTATTGCACACGCATCCTTTTCTATAGCATAATGTTTCCTTTGGCTAGGGCTAAGAGTCATAAAAAAGGCCACAGGTCTTCCTGACTGATTCAGATTGGCTGCCACAGCATGCTCAGATGCACCCATCTCTACCACAAATGGGATTGTTTCATCAGTGGATTGTACTACCGAGTTCCCAATTTCAGTTTTTAATCGTTTGAATACCTCCTTAGCAGCTTCAGAAAGTGGAAAAGTTTTAGCCTGAATCAGAGGAACAACTTTCTCATAGTAGTTTGCTATCCACTGTGAGTAGTATGAGAACATACCAAGAGCTCAGCGTAATGAAGCAATATCTTGTGGAATGGGCAAGTCCCGTAATGGCCGAAGACGTTCTGAATTGGGTTTAATCTTCCTATCAGAGACAGTATGACGCAAGAAATCTATGGATGAAACTGAAAACAAACACTTATCAAGATTAAAGGTCAATTTTGTCCGCTTAGCAGCCTCCATGAATCTTTCTAGGTTAGTATCGTGCTCCTCTTTTGTTTTCCCACAGACAGTAATATTGCCAAGATACACAACAGTATCTGCTAGATCACTGTCAGCAATAAATTGGTCTAATCCGTTGGAAACAAGCAACACCATTGGTTACCCAAATGGGATCTGGGTAACTTGGTACAGCTGATTACAAGTTTCAAAAGCTGTGTATGGCTTGTCCTCGTTACGTATCGGAATTTGATGATAGGTAGACTTTAAGTCGAATGTGCTGAGGAATCGATACTGAGCCACTTTATTCACCAGCTCATTAATTTTTGGAAGAAGGTAAGCAGCCAACAGCGTAAATCGGTTGATAGTTCGTGAATAGTCTACAGCCATTCTTTTCTTTTGTCGCTCACTAGCTGTAACTAAAACTTGAGCTGTCCAAGGCGAATTGCTGGGTTCAATGACTCCTTCTGAGAGAATTCTCTCAATTGCTGATGAGATGAATCTTTTATCAGGTTAACTGTACTTTCTTGACTTAACAGCAATAGACCTATAATCATCAGTCAGATTTGCAAAAAGAGCCTGAGGAGGTATGGTAAAAGTTGCCAGCCCACACACATCCAATGGAAGTCTGTCTCCTTCAAATTTCAAGCTGATACTTTTATGTTGATTCATAAAGCTCTGACCCAATATAACATCCTAGCATAGATCAGGAAGCACAGACAGCCTAACTCTGTGATAGTTATGGCCTGCCAATGCAACATGCACAAATCAGTAGCCATGTATCTTAGTGCTCAAGGATATAAAAGCCATGGAGACAATGCTAGATGCAGGGTTCACATGAAGATTTAACAGTGTAACAAGTGAGTCACTCACAAAATTCTCAAGGTTATCTGTGTCCATTAGAGCCTCACCTATCCTTTCATTCCATTTAATCTTAAGAGTAGCTTGGAAACAACACCTGAGGAAGCCACAGTAACAGTAGCAAATGTTGATGATACAGTAGCAGGAGATATTCCAGCCTTAGAGGACTTGCACACTTTTGCATAATGCCCCGATTTGCCACACTGATTACAAGTTGCTTCACAAGCTGGACATTTGATGCCGGGATGTCTTCTATTCCCACAGAAAAAGCACCTTTGCCCTTTACTGATAGCAGCTGAAGCATGGCTAACATCTCTGAAAAATTCATAATGACTGTCAGACTCATTCATAGCTAGAGGAGCAGCTGCAACTGCAGCCAATCCAAAAGCCTTCTGTGGAGTGCATTAGGACTTAGAGCTCTTCTGTGCTTCATCGAGAGCTCTAGCTTGGTCAAAGGCAGTAGTTAAGTCAAGTGTTCTATTCTCAATGAGTCTCTGACGAATGACAATAAATAATAATCCACTTATGAAAGCATTCCGGACTGCTTCCTCCTTACCTTGTTCAGCACTGACAACTTTGTAGTTACAATCACCACTTAGATTCTTCAGGGCCTGTAAGTACTCATCTAATGTTTCCCCTTGTTGCTGTCGATGGGCGGATAATAAATGTCTAGCATAAATTTCATTCCTAAGCTTTACATATAAATCCTGTAAAGTTACAATAGCAGCTTCATATGTGTGACAATCAGAAATATATTCAAACACAGATGGAGCAATATAATTCGTAAGCAAATCCAACTTGTTAAGAGACAGTCCTTCAATAAAAGTAAGAAAATTTGAGAAAGTCTTTAGCCAATGCTTCCATTCCTTTGCAGCAGTATTCGAATTTGGATTAGCATCATATCTTTCAGGTCGCAGGAATATATCAATTATGCTCCAGTTGAATCAAAACCAGTATTCAAATATTTGTGTATAATAAACTGTAATAAGCCATAGCAGTATTTAAGGCTTTATTCTATATAAATACAACTACAAGCATTTACAAATAAAATAAACAATGATAAGAGAATTAGAAATTATAATTACAATTAGAAGGCATAAAATGATAAAAAATGAAAGACTACATTAAAAGAATATTATAACAGGCGTCTCGAAATTTTTCTAAGAATTTTAGATGATTGTGGTTGGTGTAGTCCGCTAGAAACTAGTAGAGGTGGAAAGGACAATGGAGAACATCTGGGAACTGCAAATCCATGCTGTAGTAGATTGTCAGTTTCTTCAGGCATCATCTCTTTCGTCTTTAGACTGGGCTTGTGTACAGGATGTCATATAGGAGTAATATAAGGCATCAGCAGTTTGTCATACTTAAGATGCGAACAAAGTTTGGGTACGTCATATACAATATCTTTAAACCTAGGAAATATTTTTTGCAATTAGTGAACATTATCAGGAGAAAGATGAGGCTAATCTTGCTGCATGTTGTTAAGAATGGCTTAATTCTTCCAGGAGTTACCTTACAATGATTTACCTTTGCTTTCATTTGACAAAAATTACAAACTTTTACAGTCAACAAATTTTTTTTTAAATTTGGCTAAAAAATATGATCTTGTATTAAGTTTTGTAAATGCCAAGATGACCTCCAATAATGTCATGACCTAATCTTACAATTGATGGATGTAGGCTTAAAAGAACAACTATCTGGTATTTCTCAGCCTATTGTCGTTTGAAGTAGTTACAGAGACCCGTAAAGATGTATCTGTACCCCTTTATCATAATGAAATGAGGTATTCTTTGTTATTTCACCTTTGGTTATGACTGCTTGACTGCAGCAATACACAAAGGTAGAATCCTGGGCTTGGGCTTTATCAAGTTTTTTTTTAAATACTTTGGGACTCAAATTCATTTGGAGAGGGGTCCTTAACTTCTGAAGTTTGAGCTTTATCTTGAAGATGAGTTTTAAAACAAGCAGGGAATAAGTCAAGCTGTTCCATCTTAAGTTCCTGAGTTGGAAAATCTTGTAAAGGAGTTTTACAAACAAATATATTTAGAAATATAGCATCACCAGCAAGATCATTTCCAAGGAGATATATGGCGTCTCTCACGGGAAAATCATTGACAATTCTAAGTTCTGCAATACCCATACAAGTATCACTCTTTACATACACCTTAGCTATATCCACAGTTGGCAAGTTTGATCTTATTCTATGTAGTAACACATTATATCATTTAAGGTTATGCTCAATTCCTGGTAATCGCCCCTTGAGCATAAGACTTTGTGAGGCACCAATATTTCTCAATATATTCATTGAAACCTCTGTTGCTTCATTAGCCAATGCTTCTTCACTTTACAATTTGAAGATAGCAAAGCATCATGAGGATTCATAACCTGAACAACCTTAGACACGGCTTCTTTTGTTGTGTCTGGTTTCACAACTGGTTTAGTAAAAGCTAATGTGGGAGGCCTATAATACTAGGAGGCATTGCAATTTGGATCAATACAAAATGCAATAGTATGTCCCTCTTTCTTACAAAAGTTACAAAAGAATTGTGTACAGGATGGTGTAACAGATCTAGTCATTATACAAAAATCTGTGGAGGAATTTACACGGGTAGCTGCTTTAGTCTGTGTGTAGGTTACACTTTTGTGAACAAGGGATTATTCATCAAGCAATTCAGCTACTGTCATCAAAAGAGTTGGGTATTTTTCTGTTAAATTCTTCAAATGCAATTGAATAACATAGTTCCTCAAATGTAGTTACTTCGGCTTATATATCTATTTATCAAAACTTTAAGCTTCTAAGCTGCAAACTCCGAATAAGTCATAATGCGTTTTACTCAAAGGTCTAAAAGTTCATAGCATTATTTTCAGAAATCGAACTTGATTACACGTTACAGCTTTACCAGTTAGTTTTGGCTGAAAATCCAAACTGACGTTTTAAGAGGCTATTCATGATGAGTATCAGTTGCTTCAAAGAGCTTGAAATGGCCCACATGGTTTGTCAATGAAAGGTGTAACCAATTTAATATTTTTATTCAGATCTGATCAAGAGGGACATTGTTGTGCTTTACTGCTAGCTAATTTAAGCTTGTGCTCTTTTTGGCATTTGTTCTATTTAACGTTAGCTAAGTTATATTGTCACTGACTATCACTTTCCTGTCTCTGGCAATTGTTTTTCTGTCTTTGGAATCCGTTTACATGAGCTTTAACCAAGACATATATTCTTTGGCACTCGTTTTCTTGAGATTAACTTTTGCTAATTCTAACTCTACCTGAGCTTGTTTTAATGCCATAGCATGAATAATTTCACTTGTAAATTCGTCATCTTTTATCACTTGAAATTCGTTTGCATATGCAGAATCATCTAACGTGTCTTCACCCACAAGGCGATTAACTATTCTATTAATTAATTATTTTTTATATCTATAGTCTTACAAGGAATGGCCTATTTTACAATTAAATAGTTAAGCTCGGCTTTAGCTGTCTTGGAAAGAATCAAAGAACTTAACTGGATCCTAGTTGAGCACTTTAGCACTGAAAGAGGCCATGTTAAAGAAAAATAAGTTCAACATAGTTATAAATTAATATAATTATCGAGACAGTTATAAAATAACCTGTTAACAACACTTTAACCGCATCTCTGAGATTGACCGTTATGCCCAGCCTGCAACTATTTCAAACTGGCATTGCTTCAGTCACGGATGAGCCAGCGTCACGGGAGGTTGTGTGTCGTTCTCTAACTGTAAGTACTAACATCTGATGTAATAAAGTCCGTGCGACATATGTGGTACACGATGTGGACAGTGAAAATTGTATTCAGTTTGTGCAATGTGCGCCATATGTGGCCACGCCCACCGTGCGCCAATACTGGTACACGATGTGGACGGGGAATCTTGCTTTCATTTCTAGCATCGTGCGCCATATGTGGCCGCTACCATTGTGTATTATTTTTCAAATATAATGCATTTTTTATGTATTTTTTATTATTGCACATGAATAACAGTTATTACTAAGTGTTTGATTGATAATAAATAACATAATTTCTATATTTCAGACCCATGGATCCATCTAAATTTAATGGAAACCACAAAGGTTCTCAAGAAGATGACCCGGTTGCAGATGGATATGGAGCAGATGGGCCTGATTCAGAGGATTGTACTGATTTTTCTTCTGGTATGAGCAGTGATTCTTCATCATCCTATGCTCCAAGTGATTCAGAAGTTATTTGTAATGATCTTCATGATAATGGAAACCCAGAAGACAATGCCAGCTCAGCAGCTGAAACGAACCCAAGCAATGACCGGAAACCAACCACGGCAACAGCAAGATCATTTTCCTTCACAGGCAATGAACATCTCGTAGTACAACCTGTACCTTCTGAAGCAGATGGAATGATTGCACCTATTGATGTCTACAAATTGTTCGTAACTGACGAAGTGCTGTTTCATATTATTCATGAAACTAATAGATATGCAGAACAAGTTCTTGGTAATCAAACAGTAACTAGGAAGTCACTTCTATCAGAATGGGCCCCTACAAATATTGATGAAATTAGCAAGTTTTTTTTGCATTATAATCAGCGTGGGCATTGTCAACATGCCAACTATGGAATGCTATTGGTCAAAGAAAAAAAATTTTGCCTATGATTTCATTAGAAAGAACATGACAAGAAGTGGATTTTTTCTCCTTTTGCGAATGCTTCATTGGAACGATAATGAAACTTATGAGCAAAACAGTAGATTGCACAAAATTGAACCAATCATTGACATGGTGAGGAATAACTTCAAATCAGTGTATTATCCAGGGGAGAAAATAGTCATTGATGAATCATTAGTTCCATTCAGAGGTAGAATCATCTTCAGGCAATATATTCCTGATAAGTCGCATAAATATGGCATCAAGCTATACAAGCTCTGCACTGTCAAAGGATATACATGGAATTTGAAGGTTTACACGGGTAACTTGTCAACTGAACCGGAGCATAACCATTCAGTGTCCATTGTTCTCAAATTAGCGAAGCCTCTTCTAAGAAAAGGTGCCACTATCTATGCTGATAATTTCTATTCTTCTGTACCATTAGCTGAAAAACTGCTTCAAGAAACAACCTATATCTGTGGGACTGTACGAAAGAACAGGAAATTGTTGCCGCGAGATGTCATGACAGCAAAATTGAAGAAAGGTGAGGTGATAGGGAAGATGAATTCAAAAGGAGTAAAAGTATGTCACTGGAAAGACAAGAGAGATGTCTTCACACTTTCTACCTGCCCAGAACATGATGCAAAAGTTGCTCCAACTGGTAAAAGAATTAGAAAGGGAGAAGAATTGAGGAAACCTCCAAGCATCACAGATTATAATGTCGCTAAAATTGGGATTGACAAGTCAGATTAAATGACATGCTACAATTCCATGCTCAGAAAGAGCACCAAATGGTATCGAAAACTTGTCATTGAATTGCTGCTGGGGACATCAATTGTGAATGCATGGGATATTTATAACCAGTTTTGTCCACAGAGATGAAGAAAGTTGTCAATCTTAGAATTCGAAGAGACCATAGCAATGTCTCTTATTAGTGGAGCATCCAAGGAGAATCTGAATCCAGGTCCAGATAGATCGAATATATCAGGAAAGGGCAAATCTCATGAATTAATTGAAGCAGATGGACCAAAGAGTAAAATCAGGAAGAGATGTCGATCTTGCTATGACCAAATTGCCAATGCAGAGGGTTCCAAGATAGCTCGATCAAAAACTCGCCGAGTAAATACTTATTGTAATGTGTGTGAGGATAAACCATATCTTTGCGTGTCATGCTTCAATCTGAAGCATTCCACCTAGTCAGGAAGCACGAAAATAGTCATAGGATCAAAATATTTTATGTAGGAAGGATACAAATGTGATGTGGATGCAATAATTATTTTATGTTGAAAGGATAAAACTGTTTTATGTACAAAGGATAACTACTTTTACCTATATATCTTTACAGTTTACATTTATTTTCATGTTCTAGTTCCTATTAATATTAAAAACAAAATGGTTGTTCTATTAGCATGGCATCAAATTATATACTAAAAACACACTATCTGAATTAATATCCTTCATTTAGAACACATCTTATATGACTATGGAGAAAGATATAGGTGTTTTAATAATAATTTAAAAATACGGGGTGTGTACCATATGTGGCGCACAATGCAGGCTGAGCCAGGTACCCGTGTACCATATGTGGCGCACGATGCGGTTAAAGTGTTAATTTTATTTGACAATAATAGTCCACTTGAAGGGTTAAGCCCTAGCTACATATGTAAGACTTTAACATATGGGTAAATTATAGATAAACAAGCTGTGAAACAATCTGACATAAGTCTGACATAATTTTCCTTGAGGATGAGTTGTAACATAAGCACAAAATAACTTAACTTGTTTTCTCTTAAGTGCCCTAGTTGAAAAATCTTTTAAAGGAGTTTTACAAACTAATACTCTTGGAATTATATCATCATCAGCACGATCATTTCCAAGGAGAAAAGTGACGTCTTTCATGGGAAAGTTATTGACAAGACTAACTTCTACCATACCCATACAAATATCACTCTTTACATAGGCCTTAGCTATATCCACAGTTGGCACCCTTGAACTTATTCCAAGCAGTAACACTTGATTTCCTGTAAGGTTATGCTCAATTGCTAGTAAACACCCCCATGAGCATAAGACTTTGTGAGGCACCAATATCTCTCAGTATAGTCACTGGAACTTTTCTTGCTTCATCAGCAAATGTTACGTAACCTTATAACTTCAAGGCAATACAAAAATTATGAGGATCTGTATTCTGAACAACATTAGACATGGCTTTTCTGTTTTGTCTTGTTTCACAAGTGGCTTAATAATTGTTGAAGTGGGAGACCTAAAATATTGAATCTGATTGCAATTTGGATCCTTACAAAACTTAATGGCATGTCCCTCTTTCTTACAAAATTTACAAACTATGTGTGTACGGGATTGTACAACAGGATTAGTTGTGAAAGTGCCATCTGAGGAAGAATTTACATTAGTATTTGGTTTAGTCCCTTTGCGAATACTAGTCAACCAGATTAGCTGCTGTCATGAGATCCGTTTTTGTCCGATCTGCTAGTTAAATTATCAAAAAGTTGGAGATTTTACTGTTAAATTCTTCAAATATATTTAAATTACGTAGCGCTTTCAAAGTAGTTACTCTGGCTTTCTTTACCTTTTTATCAAAAACTTTAAGCTTCTAAGCTGCAAACTCTGAATATGTCATATTAGAAGTTATATTCAAATGTCTAAAAGCTCTCAGGCATACCTCAGTTGCAATTGAATAAGCTTCCAATATACCTTTTTTAATAACTTCGTAGCACTATTTTCAGAAATCAAACTTAATAACACACTTGCAGCTTTGCCAGTGAGTTTTGACTGTAACTTCCAAGCCCTCTTATCAAGGGGTCATTCATGATGATTTCCAGTTGTTTCAAAGAACTTGAAATAGCCTTCATGGCAAAGTTGATGAAAGTTGGAACTAATATAATATTTTTATTCAGTTCAGAGGAAGTTGGAGATTGTTGTGCTTTCTTGCTAGCTAATTTAATCTTGTGCTCTCTTTGGCATTAGTTCTATTCAACTTTAGCTAGGTAATGTTGTCGCTGATTTCCGCTTTTTAGTCTCTTGGTTCGTTTCTTATATCTGGCGTCTGTTTACTTGAGCTTTATATAAATGGTATATTGTTTAGCTTTCGTATGCTTGAGCTTAACTTTTGCTAATTCTAATTCTACCTGAGATTGTTTTGATGGCATAGCATGATTAAATTTTACTTGTCTTTTCTTCCTTTTCTTTTATCTTTTTAGATATGTATGATCACGTAAAATCATGCAACTTGTCTTCAACCACATGATAATTAGTTATTCAATTTTTTTTTTTTTTGGTACCTGTATTCTTACAAGGAATGGCCTATTTAACCATAAACAGATAAGCTCAGCTTTAGCACAGTCTTGGGAAGTACCAAGCAATGTAACAAGATACTATTCAAACACTTATTCAATGAAATCCGCCATGTTAAAGCAAAATAAGTGTGACATAGTTATAAATTGATATAATTATCGACAAAGATACAAAATAAAATATTAACCCTAATTCATTTTGATAATAAGCGTCTGCTTTGAAGGGTGAGGCACTTGCTACATATATAAGTAGACCTTGACTAGTTGGTAAACTCATGTTAAACTAGCTGAGAAACATTACTACATAAGTTTGATCTTTACCTTGAAGACGAATTATAACACAAGCAGGGTATAACTAATGTTGCTCCTTCTTAAGTTCACGAGTTAGAAAAATCTTGTAAAGCAGTCTTACGAACTAATAGGTTTGGGATTATACCATCACCTGGAATATATTTTTCAAGGAAAAAGTGACGACTTTAATGGAAAAGTTATTGACAAGTCTAACATCTACCATACCCATACAAATATCACTCTTTGTATACACCTTTACCTTTATCCACAGCTGGCACACTTGAACTTATTCCACGAAGAAACACTCGATTTCCCATAAGGTTATGCTCAATTGCTGGTAAGCACTCCATGAACATGAGACTTTGTGTGGACCAATATCTCTTAGTATAGCCAATGAAACCTTGGTTTAGTAAGTGTTGAAGCGGGAGGCCTATAGTGTTTGGACTGATTGCAATTTGGATCATTACATAATTTGACGGCGTGTGTACGGGATGGTGCAACAGGAATAGTTGTAAAAGTACTATCTGAGGAGGATTTTACACTTGTAGCTTGCTCAGTCTCTGTGCGGTTGCACTTTTATGGATGATGGAATACTAAGAAACCAAACTAGCTTCTGTCTTGGGAGCCATCTTTTTTTTCAATCTGCTAGGCACATCTTCATGGAGTTGGGGATGTCTCAGTTAAATTATTCAACTACAATTAAATTGTGTAGTTTTATAAAGAAAGTTACTTCGGTTTTCTTTACATATTTGCCTAAAACTTTAAGCCACTAAGCTGTAAACTCCAATATGTCATCTGAGAAGTTTTATACAAATGTCTAAAAGCTTGCTGGCATACCTCATTTGTAACTATATAATATTCCAAAATACCCTGTTTAATAACTTCATAGCACTCTTATCAGAAATTAAACTTGATAATGCACTTGTAGCTTTGCCAGTAAGTTTTGGCTTTAAAAGCCAAACCAATTTTTCAATAGGTCATTCATGATAATTAGCAGTTGCTTAAAATGTGAAATATCCCTCATGTTTAATGCAGATGAAAGGTGGAACTATTTAAATATCTTTATTGAATTCTTAGGAAGACGGAGATTGTTGTGCTTTACTGCTAGCTAATTTAAGCTAGTGATCTCTTTGGTATTCGTTCTAATGAACTTTAGCTGAGTCATGTTGTCACTGATCTTTGGTTTTTGTCTCTGGCATTGTTTTTTTTTTTGTCTCTATTATCGGTTTACTTGAGATTTAACTAAATCGTATATTGCTTGGCGTTAGTTTTCTTTGGCTTAACTTTTGCTAATTCTAACCCTACCTGAGCTTGTTTTAAAGCCAAAGCATAATTAATTCTACTTGTCTTTTCTTCCTATTCTTTCACCTATTGAGTGGTATGATAATGCAAAAATCATTAATACATCTTCACCCAGAAGGTAATTAGTTATTATAATAAATAATTTTTTGGTATCCACTCTCTTACAAGGATTGGCCAATTTAACCATTAAATAGTTAAGCTCAGCTTTAACAGAGTTTTGGAGAGTATCAAGAAACATGACGTGAACCTTTTTAAACACTTTTACATTGAAAGCAGCCATGTTAAAGTAATATAAGTTCGACATTGCTCTAGATTAACATACTATTATATAAGTTTGATGCAGCTATAAATTAAAATAAATTGAAATAAGTTCGAAATAGTTAAAAAAATATAGTTCTAACCTTATTTCAATTTGAAATAAAGACCCTGTTTTGAAAAGATAAAAGCTCTTGCTACATAAATAAGTAGACCTTGAAAAATGGCTAAATTATAGCTCTTAGCTAAGCAACATTATGACATAAGACTGCCAAAGTATATAGTATAATATAAGTTATGTTAATTATGCTCTCGCTATTAGCAAGTGAACAAAGTGAATTCTCTGACCAAGGCAGTGCTTAGACAATAACAAATAACATGGTGGTCAAATGATCAAATCTATGCTTTGACTATTAATCTAAGTATATTATAGCTTTGAGCAAATTAGGTACATTGCGGTGAGGTGAGGTAAGGTGAGGTAAGATGAGGCGAGATGGTCACACAACGAAGGCTGTGTTTTGACAATTAGCTGTGTCAGGAAGAGTACAACTATGCATGATATTCAAAGACAGTTGCTAGTGGTAACGACTTTCGACTGATTTCGAAACCTGGACAAATATTTGGAATGTGAATGTTAGTCACAAACACGTAAGGTGAGGAGAGGTGGTCAAAAGACGAAGGCTGTGCTTTAACAATGAGATTTGTCGGTGAGATTTTAGCTATGCACTGCTCAATGATATGCAAGGTACTGTTTAAGGACACATAAGGTGAGGTGATCAACCGACCAAGGCTGTGCTTTGACTATTAGTTGTCTTTGTGAGACTACAACTTCATACTGTTCAAAGACATGTAAGGTGAGGTGGTCAACCTACTAAGGTTGTGCTTTGACAATTTGCTGTGTTAGTAAAGATAGTGAAATGAAGTGCTGATCCTGAAGCCCTTGTGCTTCACGAGACAGGAGCTAGTACATTCAACTAGTCTTAAGCATACTATACATACATTTATTTCCAAAATTTGAAAATACAGCTAATTTAAATTGTTCAAAGACACGGTTGCTAGTCACAACGAATTTCGACATACTTGGAATATGAATGCTAGAAGCAAACATGAAAATAAAAAGTAGGCATTTGAAAATTTATGGGCTGCACACTTACATAAATTCTCACAATTAAGTTATTGCAAATTAACAACCAGTCAACGACCATTTATCAACCGTATGCAGGGAATAATGAGAAAGAACACCCAGGACAGAATAACGAGAAGATCCAGGTTAATAGTATAAAAAAAACTCACGTACTGTATCCTGTGATGAGAAAATTCCCTACAATATTATAATAAAACATCCTGGACAGGCACCCAATTAATTGTGACAAAATCTATGGTTTAATAAAAATAATTTCTTTGTCTAGGGAAAAAGGGCGAGTCGTCAACAATTAAAACATCAATTTATCAATTTGGCACTTCATTAATTCCCGGAGTATGGAAAATGGAGAATACTTAAAACTGCTTTAACTTTTACTTATAATGGCACTTTTACCATTTCCAAAACTTAAACAAGTCAATGCAACAAGAGACTCACTAACTTATAACTTCACGGAACCTGCGTACAGAATACTCACAAAAAAAAAACAAGATTAATCAAACATATATAAAGAAAAATTAACTTCACAATATAATATGTGGTTTTGATAAAATTACTTCGGATGTTAATACATAATATTATTTAGATGTTAATGAATAATATGGTTTGGAAGCTAATAAATAATATGGTAATTAATAAATAAAATGGCAGAGCATAATGACCTAACTAGTTATTCGTATTTGCACTATGCTCACTGCTGAAGTGAGGCCAGCACAACACACACACTAGAGGATGTAACACCCAAGTCCTACTCAAAGAAAGTTCTGTGTTTATATATATATATATATATATATATATATATATATATATATATATATATATATATATATATATATATATATATATATATATATATATATATATATATATATATATATATATATATATATATATATATATATATATATATATATATATATATATATATATATATATATATATATATATATATATATATATATATATATATATATATATATATATATATATATATATATATATATATATATATATATATATATATATATATATATATATATATATATATATATATATATATATATATATATATATATATATATATATATATATATATATATATATATATATATATATATATATATATATATATATATATATATATATATATATATATATATATATATATATATATATATATATATATATATATATATATATATATATATATATATATATATATATATATATATATATATATATATATATATATATATATATATATATATATATATATATATATATATATATATATATATATATATATATATATATATATATATATATATATATATATATATATATATATATATATATATATATATATATATATATATATATATATATATATATATATATATATATATATATATATATATATATATATATATATATATATATATATATATATATATATATATATATATATATATATATATATATATATATATATATATATATATATATATATATATATATATATATATATATATATATATATATATATATATATATATATATATATATATATATATATATATATATATATATATATATATATATATATATATATATATATATATATATATATATATATATATATATATATATATATATATATATATATATATATATATATATATATATATATATATATATATATATATATATATATATATATATATATATATATATATATATATATATATATATATATATATATATATATATATATATATATATATATATATATATATATATATATATATATATATATATATATATATATATATATATATATATATATATATATATATATATATATATATATATATATATATATATATATATATATATATATATATATATATATATATATATATATATATATATATATATATATATATATATATATATATATATATATATATATATATATATATATATATATATATATATATATATATATATATATATATATATATATATATATATATATATATATATATATATATATATATATATATATATATATATATATATATATATATATATATATATATATATATATATATATATATATATATATATATATATATATATATATATATATATATATATATATATATATATATATATATATATATATATATATATATATATATATATATATATATATATATATATATATATATATATATATATATATATATATATATATATATATATATATATATATATATATATATATATATATATATATATATATATATATATATATATATATATATATATATATATATATATATATATATATATATATATATATATATATATATATATATATATATATATATATATATATATATATATATATATATATATATATATATATATATATATATATATATATATATATATATATATATATATATATATATATATATATATATATATATATATATATATATATATATATATATATATATATATATATATATATATATATATATATATATATATATATATATATATATATATATATATATATATATATATATATATATATATATATATATATATATATATATATATATATATATATATATATATATATATATATATATATATATATATATATATATATATATATATATATATATATATATATATATATATATATATATATATATATATATATATATATATATATATATATATATATATATATATATATATATATATATATATATATATATATATATATATATATATATATATATATATATATATATATATATATATATATATATATATATATATATATATATATATATATATATATATATATATATATATATATATATATATATATATATATATATATATATATATATATATATATATATATATATATATATATATATATATATATATATATATATATATATATATATATATATATATATATATATATATATATATATATATATATATATATATATATATATATATATATATATATATATATATATATATATATATATATATATATATATATATATATATATATATATATATATATATATATATATATATATATATATATATATATATATATATATATATATATATATATATATATATATATATATATATATATATATATATATATATATATATATATATATATATATATATATATATATATATATATATATATATATATATATATATATATATATATATATATATATATATATATATATATATATATATATATATATATATATATATATATATATATATATATATATATATATATATATATATATATATATATATATATATATATATATATATATATATATATATATATATATATATATATATATATATATATATATATATATATATATATATATATATATATATCAAATAAGCACATTACATATGTGAAAACATAAATAATTTTTTACCCCGACCGGGACTCGAACCTAGGACTTATGATTACTAAGTCAAGGCACTACCACTACACCACAGAAGGTTAAAAGGAATCCAACCTTATAGCTTATATCTGCTATACTTAGGAATGAACGCATTCTAACTGAATGCCACTATGTTCATATTACAGATTTCCCAACCTCACTCGTGGCTTCATTTTAGCATTTAATTCAAATCCCAATCTCATTCGGGCCATGAAATTATCAAATAAGCACATTACATATGTGAAAAAATGAATCATTTTTTACCCCGACCGGGACTCTAACATAGGACTTATGATTACTAAGTCAAGGCGCTACCACTACACCCCAGAAGGGTAAAAGGAATCCAACCTTTTAGCTTATATCTGCTATACGTAGTTATGAACGCATTCTATCTGAATGCCACTATGTTCATATTACAGATTCCCCAACCTCACTCGTGGCTTCATTTAAGAATTTAATTCAAATCCCAATCTCATTCGGGCCATGAAATTATCAAATAAGCACATTACATATGTGAAAACATGAATCATTTTTTACCTCGATCGGGACTCGAACCTAGGACTTATGATTACTTAGTCAAGGCGCTACCACTAAACCACAGAAGGTTAAAAGGAATCCAACCTTATAGGTTATATCTGCTATACTTAGGAATGAACGCATTCTAACTGAATGCCACTATGTTCATATTACATATTTCCCAACCTCACTCTTGGCTTCATTTTAGCATTTAATTCAAATCCCAATCTCATTCGGGCCATAAAATTATCAAATAAGCACATTACATATGTGAAAACATATATATATATATATATATATATATATATATATATATAATATATATATATATATATATATATATATATATATATATATATATATATATATATATATATATATATATATATATATATATATATATATATATATATATATATATATATATATATATATATATATATATATATATATATATATATATATATATATATATATATATATATATATATATATATATATATATATATATATATATATATATATATATATATATATATATATATATATATATATATATATATATATATATATATATATATATATATATATATATATATATATATATATATATATATATATATATATATATATATATATATATATATATATATATATATATATATATATATATATATATATATATATATATATATATATATATATATATATATATATATATATATATATATATATATATATATATATATATATATATATATATATATATATATATATATATATATATATATATATATATATATATATATATATATATATATATATATATATATATATATATATATATATATATATATATATATATATATATATATATATATATATATATATATATATATATATATATATATATATATATATATATATATATATATATATATATATATATATATATATATATATATATATATATATATATATATATATATATATATATATATATATATATATATATATATATATATATATATATATATATATATATATATATATATATATATATATATATATATATATATATATATATATATATATATATATATATATATATATATATATATATATATATATATATATATATATATATATATATATATATATATATATATATATATATATATATATATATATATATATATATATATATATATATATATATATATATATATATATATATACATATATATATATATATATATATATATATATATATATATATATATATATATATATATATATATATATATATATATATATATATATATATATATATATATATATATATATATATATATATATATATATATATATATATATATATATATATATATATATATATATATATATATATATATATATATATATATATATATATATATATATATATATATATATATATATATATATATATATATATATATATATATATATATATATATATATATATATATATATATATATATATATATATATATATATATATATATATATATATATATATATATATATATATATATATATATATATATATATATATATATATATATATATATATATATATATATATATATATATATATATATATATATATATATATATATATATATATATATATATATATATATATATATATATATATATATATATATATATATATATATATATATATATATATATATATATATATATATATATATATATATATATATATATATATATATATATATATATATATATATATATATATATATATATATATATATATATATATATATATATATATATATATATATATATATATATATATATATATATATATATATATATATATATATATATATATATATATATATATATATATATATATATATATATATATATATATATATATATATATATATATATATATATATATATATATATATATATATATATATATATATATATATATATATATATATATATATATATATATATATATATATATATATATATATATATATATATATATATATATATATATATATATATATATATATATATATATATATATATATATATATATATATATATATATATATATATATATATATATATATATATATATATATATATATATATATATATATATATATATATATATATATATATATATATATATATATATATATATATATATATATATATATATATATATATATATATATATATATATATATATATATATATATATATATATATATATATATATATATATATATATATATATATATATATATATATATATATATATATATATATATATATATATATATATATATATATATATATATATATATATATATATATATATATATATATATATATATATATATATATATATATATATATATATATATATATATATATATATATATATATATATATATATATATATATATATATATATATATATATATATATATATATATATATATATATATATATATATATATATATATATATATATATATATATATATATATATATATATATATATATATATATATATATATATATATATATATATATATATATATATATATATATATATATATATATATATATATATATATATATATATATATATATATATATATATATATATATATATATATATATATATATATATATATATATATATATATATATATATATATATATATATATATATATATATATATATATATATATATATATATATATATATATATATATATATATATATATATATATATATATATATATATATATATATATATATATATATATATATATATATATATATATATATATATATATATATATATATATATATATATATATATATATATATATATATATATATATATATATATATATATATATATATATATATATATATATATATATATATATATATATATATATATATATATATATATATATATATATATATATATATATATATATATATATATATATATATATATATATATATATATATATATATATATATATATATATATATATATATATATATATATATATATATATATATATATATATATATATATATATATATATATATATATATATATATATATATATATATATATATATATATATATATATATATATATATATATATATATATATATATATATATATATATATATATATATATATATATATATATATATATATATATATATATATATATATATATATATATATATATATATATATATATATATATATATATATATATATATATATATATATATATATATATATATATATATATATATATATATATATATATATATATATATATATATATATATATATATATATATATATATATATATATATATATATATATATATATATATATATATATATATATATATATATATATATATATATATATATATATATATATATATATATATATATATATATATATATATATATATATATATATATATATATATATATATATATATATATATATATATATATATATATATATATATATATATATATATATATATATATATATATATATATATATATATATATATATATATATATATATATATATATATATATATATATATATATATATATATATATATATATATATATATATATATATATATATATATATATATATATATATATATATATATATATATATATATATATATATATATATATATATATATATATATATATATATATATATATATATATATATATATATATATATATATATATATATATATATATATATATATATATATATATATATATATATATATATATATATATATATATATATATATATATATATATATATATATATATATATATATATATATATATATATATATATATATATATATATATATATATATATATATATATATATATATATATATATATATATATATATATATATATATATATATATATATATATATATATATATATATATATATATATATATATATATATATATATATATATATATATATATATATATATATATATATATATATATATATATATATATATATGAATCACTTTTTTAACCCGACCGGGACTCGAACCTAGGACTTATGATTACTAAGTCAAGGCGCTACCACTACTCCACAGAAGGTTAAAAGGAATCCAACCTTATAGCTTATATCTCCTATACTTAGGAATGAATGCATTCTAACTGAATGCCACTATGTTCATATTACAGATTCCCCAACCTCACTCGTGGCTTCATTTTAGCATTTAATTCAAATCCCAATCTCATTCGGGCATTAAATATCAAATAAGCACATTACATATGTGAAAACATGAATAAAAAAAAAATGATTCATGTTTTCACATATGTAATGTGCTTATTTGATATATATATATATATATATATATATATATATATATATATATATATATATATATATATATATATATATATATATATATATATATATATATATATATATATATATATATATATATATATATATATATATATATATATATATATATATATATATATATATATATATATATATATATATATATATATATATATATATATATATATATATATATATATATATATATATATATATATATATATATATATATATATATATATATATATATATATATATATATATATATATATATATATATATATATATATATATATATATATATATATATATATATATATATATATATATATATATATATATATATATATATATATATATATATATATATATATATATATATATATATATATATATATATATATATATATATATATATATATATATATATATATATATATATATATATATATATATATATATATATATATATATATATATATATATATATATATATATATATATATATATATATATATATATATATATATATATATATATATATATATATATATATATATATATATATATATATATATATATATATATATATATATATATATATATATATATATATATATATATATATATATATATATATATATATATATATATATATATATATATATATATATATATATATATATATATATATATATATATATATATATATATATATATATATATATATATATATATATATATATATATATATATATATATATATATATATATATATATATATATATATATATATATATATATATATATATATATATATATATATATATATATATATATATATATATATATATATATATATATATATATATATATATATATATATATATATATATATATATATATATATATATATATATATATATATATATATATATATATATATATATATATATATATATATATATATATATATATATATATATATATATATATATATATATATATATATATATATATATATATATATATATATATATATATATATATATATATATATATATATATATATATATATATATATATATATATATATATATATATATATATATATATATATATATATATATATATATATATATATATATATATATATATATATATATATATATATATATATATATATATATATATATATATATATATATATATATATATATATATATATATATATATATATATATATATATATATATATATATATATATATATATATATATATATATATATATATATATATATATATATATATATATATATATATATATATATATATATATATATATATATATATATATATATATATATATATATATATATATATATATATATATATATATATATATATATATATATATATATATATATATATATATATATATATATATATATATATATATATATATATATATATATATATATATATATATATATATATATATATATATATATATATATATATATATATATATATATATATATATATATATATATATATATATATATATATATATATATATATATATATATATATATATATATATATATATATATATATATATATATATATATATATATATATATATATATATATATATATATATATATATATATATATATATATATATATATATATATATATATATATATATATATATATATATATATATATATATATATATATATATATATATATATATATATATATATATATATATATATATATATATATATATATATATATATATATATATATATATATATATATATATATATATATATATATATATATATATATATATATATATATATATATATATATATATATATATATATATATATATATATATATATATATATATATATATATATATATATATATATATATATATATATATATATATATATATATATATATATATATATATATATATATATATATATATATATATATATATATATATATATATATATATATATATATATATATATATATATATATATATATATATATATATATATATATATATATATATATATATATATATATATATATATATATATATATGAATCACTTTTTTTAACCCGACCGGGACTCGAACCTAGGACTTATGATTACTAAGTCAAGGCGCTACCACTACACCACAGAAGGTTAAAAGGAATCCAACCTTATAGCTTATATCTGCTATACTTAGGAATGAATGCATTCTAACTGAATGCCACTATGTTCATATTACAGATTCCCCAACCTCACTCGTGGCTTCATTTTAGCATTTAATTCAAATCCCAATCTCATTCGGGCCATGAAATTATTAAATAAGCACATTACATATGTGAAAACATGAATCATTTTTTACCCCGACCGGAACTCGAACCTAGGACTTATGATTACTAAGTCAAGGCGCTACCACTACACCACAGAAGGTTAAAAGGAATCCAACCTTATAGCTTATATCTGCTATACTTAGGAATGAACGCATTCTAACTGAATGCCACTATGTTCATATTACAGATTCCCCAACCTCACTCGTGGCTTCATTTTAGCATTTAATTCAAATCCCAATCTCATTCGGGCCATGAAATTATCAAATAAGCACATTACATATGTGAAAACATGAATCATTTTTTACCCCGACCGGAACTCGAACCTAGGACTTATGATTACTAAGTCAAGGCGCTACCACTACACCACAGAAGGTTAAAAGGAATCCAACCTTATAGCTTATATCTGCTATACTTAGGAATGAACGCATTCTAACTGAATGCCACTATGTTCATATTACAGATTCCCCAACCTCACTCGTGGCTTCATTTTAGCATTTAATTCAAATCCCAATCTCATTCGGGCCATGAAGTTATCAAATAAGCACATTACATATGTGAAAACATGAATCATTTTTTACCCCGACCGGAACTCGAACCTAGGACTTATGATTACTAAGTCAAGGCGCTACCACTACACCACAGAAGGTTAAAAGGAATCCAACCTTATAGCTTATATCTCCTATACTTAGGAATGAACGCATTCTAACTGAATGCCACTATGTTCATATTACAGATTCCCCAACCTCACTCGTGGCTTCATTTTAGCATTTAATTCAAATCCCAATCTCATTCGGGCCATGAAATTATCAAATAAGCACATTACATATGTGAAAACATGAATCATTTTTTACCCCGACCGGGACTCGAACCTAGGACTTATGATTATTAAGTCAAGGCGCTACCACTACACCACAGAAGGTTAAAAGGAATCCAACCTTATAGCTTATATCTGCTATACTTAGGAATGAACGCATTCTAACTGAATGCCACTATGTTCACATTACAGATTCCCCAACCTCACTCGTGGCTTCATTTTAGCATTTAATTCAAATCCCAATCTCATTCGGGCCATGAAATTATCAAATAAGCACATTACATATATGAAAACATGAATCATTTTTTACCCCGACCGGGACTCGAACCTAGGACTTATGATTACTATGTCAAGGCGCTACCACTACACCACAGAAGGTTAAAAGGAATCCAACCTTATAGCTTATATCTGCTATACTTAGGAATGAACGCATTCTAACTGAATGCCACTATGTTCATATTACAGATTCCCCAACCTCGCTCGTGGCTTCATTTTAGCATTTAATTCAAATTCCAATCTCATTTGGGCCATGAAATTATCAAATAAGCACATTACATATGTGAAAACATGAATCATTTTTTACCCCGACTGGGACTCGAACCTAGGACTTATGATAACTAAGTCAAGGCGCTACCACTACACCACAGAAAGTTAAAAGGAATCCAACCTTATAGCTTATATCTGCTATACTTAGGAATGAACGCATTCAAACTGAACGCCACTATGTTCATATTACAGATTCCCCAACCTCACTCGTGGCTTCATTTTAGCATTTAATTCAAATCCCAATCTCATTCGGGCCATGAAATTATCAAATAAGCACATTACATATGTGAAAACATGAATAATTTTTTACCCCGACCGGGACTCGAACCTAGGACTTATGATTACTAAGTCAAGGCGCTACAACTACACCACAGAAGGTTAAAAGGAATCCAATCTTATAGCTTATATCTCCTATACTTAGGAATGAATGCATTCTAACTGAATGCCACTATGTTCATATTACAGATTCCCCATACTCACTCGTGGCTTCATTTTAGCATTTAATTCAATTCCCAATCTCATTCGGGCATTAAATATCAAATAAGCACATTACATATGTGAAAACATGAATAAAAAAAAAAATTATTCATGTTTTCACATATATAATGTGCTTATTTGATATATATATATATATATATATATATATATATATATATATATATATATATATATATATATATATATATATATATATATATATATATATATATATATATATATATATATATATATATATATATATATATATATATATATATATATATATATATATATATATATATATATATATATATATATATATATATATATATATATATATATATATATATATATATATATATATATATATATATATATATATATATATATATATATATATATATATATATATATATATATATATATATATATATATATATATATATATATATATATATATATATATATATATATATATATATATATATATATATATATATATATATATATATATATATATATATATATATATATATATATATATATATATATATATATATATATATATATATATATATATATATATATATATATATATATATATATATATATATATATATATATATATATATATATATATATATATATATATATATATATATATATATATATATATATATATATATATATATATATATATATATATATATATATATATATATATATATATATATATATATATATATATATATATATATATATATATATATATATATATATATATATATATATATATATATATATATATATATATATATATATATATATATATATATATATATATATATATATATATATATATATATATATATATATATATATATATATATATATATATATATATATATATATATATATATATATATATATATATATATATATATATATATATATATATATATATATATATATATATATATATATATATATATATATATATATATATATATATATATATATATATATATATATATATATATATATATATATATATATATATATATATATATATATATATATATA
>JAXCGZ010000734.1:5000-12500 GCA_037179515.1 Halocaridina rubra
GTGGGACTCAACTTGTCACGGGTTTTCATTCTGATGCCAGTCCGTTTATTACTATCCCCTGTTCCCTATTTTGTAGTCAATATTCTATCCAGGTACTGATATTGCTTGTAATCCCCTTGGCATGGAATTAATCATCAACTTGTCGTGGCGACCTAATCATTATAAGCTTTGAAAATCTATGTAGATTACATCCACTTCTTTTTACAGTCGTCTTGGTGGAGCAGCTTCTGGTAAAATGCTAGTGCGTTTGATAGGCCTGATTTATTTTTACTGATTCCGTGTTGTGTTCCGATGATCAGATTATGTTCTTTTAGAAAATTTAATATCTTGTACTTGACGATTGATTCCAGAATTTTACATACAACAGAGGTTTATAATTTCCTGGATGTTTATTTTGCATCTTTTTTTTTCTAAATGGGTGTAACATTTACCTTTTACCAATCTTGGGACACTATTCGTTATTGCAGTGTTGCATAAAGATATCAGTGAGAGGATTCATTATTTGCTTTTTAAGATTTCTTAATTAGAACTTTCTTCTCGGTAACGAGGACATTGGGAATGTTATGCCGTAATTAACTACTTCATCGGCTTTTGTATATCTATTAATTTTGTGTGTGAAAACAGTCCCGAAATAGTCATTTAATGTTGTGGTCATCTCCTCATTTGCTATAATATCACAAGTCTCATTAAGTAATGGTCCTTTTCCACTTTTCATTTGCTTCCTGTCATTAATGTATCTGTATATTTTTATGGGTTCTTTCTTACAGTTGTTAGCAAATTTCATTACTTTGTTTAGAGAGAGAGAGAGAGAGAGAGAGAGAGAGAGAGAGAGAGAGAGAGAGAGAGAGAGAGAGAGAGAGAGAGAGAGAGAGAGAGAGAGAGCATGTTCCCTTTCAAACCATAGTAAGCACAATGTAATTCTGTTTAACTTTCTAATGTGTATTGCACATTCCAAATATATATATATAATTTTGATCTGCTTTTATTTTTTTATTCTTTTAATTTTTTTATATATACATATGAAGAATATTACCCGTTTAGTTCTTGTACTTTAAAAAGTTAAGAATTTTTCAATGCTTAGTTTTTTCTATGCTGAAGTAGCATTTAGACGGAGTCTCATTAGTATCTCTCCTTTTGTCCTTTCCGTCGTTTGGAGTATTCTACCAATTACTCTCTTTTAGTTAGGAGTGCTTTAAGGGTAATATTTGGTGCTTAGACTCTGGAGTGTATATAGATCATTATCAACCCTCATTTTACTCCATAATCGTGAAAAAAGGCAAAGAAATGTTGTTGAGAAGTCGGACTGCAGCTAGATAATGGGCAACGCAGTCGCTTCTGGCTCTGATGACGCTGTTGGTTGACCCGAAAGCTGGGAAGATCGAGTTTCTAGACACACTGGATGAGTTTGATCTTTGCTCAGCACAGTTGGACGAAGTGCGGTCAGCATTTGAATTAAAAATTACAGATTCTTGGAAGTGAGAAGAGGATATAGAAAAGGCAGATCAGTCTCATCGTGAAATAAGAGCCCCTAGAGTACAAGCTTCACAGAGGTTAGTAACTTGGACGAACCTAAACCTTTCAAGTGAAGAAGGTTCTGCTGTACCTGTATCCTATAATGTAACACTGCCAAAATTAGAACTACCAAAATTTAATGGTGAGTTAACTGAATGACAGTCGTTTATGGACAGATTTGTGGCTCTAGTAGATAATTCTCAGTTACCAATTATTAGTAGCTTTTATTTGCAATTCCTTTTGGATGAAGAAGCCAAGGCAATGATACAGGGATTATCCCAGACTAGTAATAATTACTAAACTGCTTGTGAAATGTTGAAACATTGGGTTGATACCCTTGAACATATTATATTTTCACACATATTTGCCCTTCTCAATATTACCATCCCTGCCAGAAATCCTACTTCTAAATACATAACTTCACTTTGGAAGTGCAAGATGAACTTTTGACATATATCCGTAGCTTAGAAACTTGAAAAGTGAAAGGTGATCAACATGAGGTGTTTATGACACCATTAATTTTATTTCACTTCCTTTATGACACACGTATGGAATAATCCAGGGAAAGGTCTGGGCATGAACAAGATCTTGCATGACATTTGAAATTCTTACAATAGGAAATAAAACAACGTGAAATATCTTCCATCTTTAAAGATATTCATGTAGGAAGGGTTGGTGAGCATTGTGTAGAAACTGAAACAAGAAAACACTTCGGAGGTTCAACAGCTGCTCTTCAAACTTTTCCTGAAATCAAAGTGCTTAAATGTGCGTCTTGTGAGACGTCTTACATATGTAAATAATGCTTTGCCATTTGCTGATAGCACATAAATTATTCAAAATGCAAAGCTATGCTTTAAGTGTTTGGGAAAATTATTTAGCTTTTTTTTTATTAAAAATGTGCGAGTTGTAATGAATATCACAATATCCTTATTTATAATAATGCTGATATACATATTCCAGTTAACAGTATAAGTAGTCCTATTGATTGGAAAAATCAAGGTGAAGTTAAGAATGATGAACATGTTACTTATGTTGTCGTGCTTCATTCCACCTCTAGGTTTGATGAACATGCAACTTACACGTGTAGTGTATTTTCGATTTACTAAAATCGGAGTTTTAGGAAAAAAACTATTTTCCTGATGCTACATTATTTGATACAGGTTCTTATAGACCTTGTATTTCCAGTGAAGTTATTAAAAAGCTGAAACCTAAATGGATATGTTCTGAATATATTGTTTACTCAGCCTTTGGTAGTGGCAAGGCTGAAAAAGATAAATGTTCTGATTTGCATAACATTATACTATTTGGTTGCAAAGGTGAGAGTTAACCTTTAACTGCGGCAAAAATACAACACACTTGTGCATCATTATTTCAACTTTTCTATTTCTGAGGTAAATTTAGGGTCATGTTCTTCCCTACAGCTACCAGATGATTGTTTTCATGAGATTTACACGGGGACAGGCAAGCAACTACCCTCATAAATAAAGGCTTAGGCACAAATAAAACATTAGGACGAATGAAAAGAAAGGGCTATGGACAAGGCAAAGATGAGGTAATGATACACAAAGGAAAAAAACAGACTGAAATAATAGTCAAAGTACTGAATACCTAGAGATATGGAGGAATTAGGCCCTGAGATGACGATACAGCTGCTTTTTGAAGGAAGATAGGTTATAAGAATTAGGAAAGACACCAGGGGGTAGAGTTCCAGAGTCTGGAAGTGGATGGAGAGAAGCAGTTACTCCAATGATCAATCCGTGAGCTACAAATCTCCACACATCAATTGTGAGGCGCGGATGCTTGGCGATTGCTATGTGGCCTCGGCAGTTGAGGAGGGATGTAGCTCGCCAACCCATCAGACCAGCGATGGAGATAGTAGCGATAGAAAAGAGAAAGGGATGATAACTTAAGGCGAAGAGAAAAAGAATCCAGGTTAGAAGAAAGAGAAGAGTAATTAATGAGTCTGAATGCCTTACATTCTACCATATCAAGGAGATAAGTATATGAAGATGCATACCAGATGTGCGATTAGCATTATAAGCGCAGACTGATAAGACCTTTATAGATTTTTAGTAACTGTAAAGAGGAAGAGTAATGATTAAAATGAAGTAAAATCTCAAATTTCTGGATGCAGATTTAGAAATTTGGATTATGTGATTTCTCCAAGACAAGTTATAGGCTATCGTGATTCCTGATATATTAAGAGTTATGAGGATACATTTCGTAAGTTTTGAAACAATAGGGATATTAGGAGACGAAGATAAAGAGACAGCCAGAAACTGTGTCTTGGAGGGATTAAATTTTGAGCGCCCAACTCGCATACCCTCTGCAAATCGGAGTTGAGAGTAGAAAAAATAGTGATATGAGACTGATTGCGAGTAACATTGAAGGTTGTGAAGAAAAGGCAGAGGCAAAATGCAGGGTAATATCATCGGCAAAGGTGTGAATAAGAGAAGAGCCATGTGGAAATCAGAGAACATAGAAAAGGGGTAAAGCCATAAGCATGGAGCTTGGGCAATAGAACCTTGTGCCACACTCTGTCAAAATCCTTTAAGATATCAAGGGCAATGACGTAGGATTCCCCATAGTTCCTCAAAGAAGATGGCAATATGTGAGTAAGATAGGACTGGAGGTCACCAGTTAATCTGGCCTTGTGGAAGCCATGCTGGTGATAGGAGATAAGGAAGTTAGATTCAATGCATTTCAATAACTGAGAGTTGAGCAAAGTTTCAAAATCTTTAGTGATAGATGAGGTTTGAGCAATATGTCGGTAGTTTGAAGGGATTGAACAGTTACCCTTTATAGGAACTGATTGCACTACAGCATGCTTCCAAGTTGTAGGATATATACTGGTTGAGAGAATGAGGCAAAATAGACGGCAAAGCATGGGAGCCAGTTCATCTGCAACTACTTAAGGAATTTTGCAGGGATACCATTGGGACCAGGTGCCTTGTTCAAATTTAGCAAGTGAAGAACCTTATAAGCTTTGCATGAAGAAAGGATAAAGTAGGGCGTAGGGTTGGAAAGGGGTAAAGAATGAATGACAAGTGTGCTAGAATCGTTTATGGAAGAGTTGGAAGGAAAATGAGAGCCAAAGAGAGTGGTTTTGTCTGTGGGAGAGCAAGCTATAGAACCATCAGAACAAATGAGAGGGGGAAAGCTTGAATTAAAGAAGTTTTTGGAGAAGTTTTTGGCTAGGGACCAAAAGCATACTTCAGTGGTAGAGGATTAAGGTCACCAACCATACTTCTTAATAAGGAAGCCATGGGCCTTTGAATGTGAGCAGTACAACAATTACTAGCTGTAATAAAAGCAGAGCGAGTTAAATCAGAAGAAGAGGCTTTGTACGACTGGTGTGTGAAATCCCTTGCCTGAATAGCTATGGAACAGGCACAGTCAAACCTAGGATTAAAGGGAAAATGAATTTTCATAGAGGAGGGGATGAATGCTTCCATTCCCGAGGTTATAATCTCGGCAACTTTCAAGGCTACCTGATCAGGGTTGCAGGACCAGAAGCAGGTCATCCCATGGGAAGGGAAAATGAAAGTTATGCAAATCTTCACATTGAGTGCACTCAAAGTGCCATATGTGGCTCTGAATAGGAGGAATTGATGGAGGGGGAGCAAAAATGGAAGAAATTGAGATCACAGAGTGGTCAGATTTAACAAGAGGGGAAAACACAGCATACAAGTAGTTTAAAGGATTAGAAGTAAGAAATAGGTCAAGAGTGTTGGGTGTATGTTTATGTCGATCAAGACACGAGTTAGATGTTTGATAATCTGCTTCAGATCGTGAGTAATAGAGAAAGCAAAGGCCTCACTTCCTCTTACATCAGTGTGAGAAGAGTTAAACCACTCACTGTGGTGTATATGGAGAACTTCATCATCTGGGTGAGAATATTACAAGGCCTCATGGCAAGAAGACAGATATTCAAAGAAAGCCACAAAGTCAGTGGAGTTTGGAGAACAACAGCATAAGCAAAGGAATATAATATAGTGGAGAGATAGATTTTCAGCCAGAGAACATCCAAGTCAAGAGGTTCAAGGTCCATGAGCCTTAAAATAGGAGTGTTAGTGTTGCAGTAGGCACAGACCCCACCTTTGGAATGGAAGCGAATATACATGTTATAATGAGAAAGTAGAAATGGGTCAGTAGAAGCATTGCTAAACAGCTGGGTTTCAGAGAGAATGAGAAGATTAGGCAGGGAAGCACCCAAGTGCCGTTCCAAAAATGAAAGATTTGAGTTAAAACCACGAATGCTAGCAAAGTGAAGAGTAAACGAAGCAGATCTATTAGGAGGTGCAAAGTTAGGGGCAGAACCATTACTACACCAAGCATGTCTTCCCTCACGAAAATAGTTTAGTTGACAAGATTTCCGGAGATTCTTATCACTCCTCTATGCCGGGTATTGGGGGACATAACCTATGGACTTCCATAAGTACAGCAAAAAGGATGAGATAGAGAGCAAAATGGAACAGATATTGGACATATTGTGACTTATCAAATGTAATGGGATAATAAGAGATGTGTAATATATATATATATATATATATATATATATATATATATATATATATATATATATATATATATATATATATATATATATATATATATATATATATATATATATATATATATATATATATATACATATACATATACATATATATATATATATATATATATATATATATATATATATATATATATATATATATATATATATATATATATATATATATATATATATATATATATATATATATATATATATATATATATATATATATATATATATATATATATATATATATATATATATATATATATATATTAGTCCAGCTATTACTGTAGTTAACAGTACTTCAGAGGCTTGTGTAAAGTGTAATGAAGCTTGTGCAATCGTAACACTCTTGATTGTCATTTTCAAAGTGGAATTCAAACTGCAGTTTGTGACAGATAAATTTATTGATCATTCAATCTATTTTCTATCTACCTTGGCTGTTTCCCCCTTTAATTGGGGGATAGCCGACATGAAAAAAAAACAATAAGGGGATTACTTTGCTCTGTGGGCAATGACGAGGGAGCTAGCGACCATTCAGATGTCACTTCTGGAGTGCCAAAGCCCATCCTCCCGGCTCTTCCACAACCTGTGCCGCTTCACAACTGCCAACTCCCTTACTGCCACTACCACAGGGCTACCTCTGTAAGATGCATTCCCGTGGTAACAGCAGATGCCCATCAGAGCTGCGTCACAATCGCTTGCCACTCATTCCTATTCATTGCACGCTCACTTGCTTCCCTCACATCCATCCTCCTATCTTTCAGGGCTCTCCTTACTCCATCCATCCACCCAAACCTAGGCCTCCCTCTAGCATTTCTCCCATCAACTCTCGCATTCATCACCTTTTTCAGCATTCTTTCATCATCCATCCTTTCCACATGGCCAGACCATCTCAGAACATTCATGTCTACTCTGGCTGCAATTTCTCTCCTCACTCCCGTTCTTGCTCTCACCACTTCATTCCTAACCCTATCCAACCGAGATACACCAATCATACTCCTCAGGCATTTCATATCAAACACATTTAGTTTCTATCTCTCACTTACTTTCATACCCTATACTCTGATCCATACATCACAGTTGACACAACCTTTTTCTCATGCAAAACTTTCTTAACATTCATTTCCAACCCTTTATTCTCCATCACTCCTTTCAATGCACCCAACACTTTACATCTTTCATTCACTCTGCAGCTATAACCGACCCTAAATACTTAAACTGATCAACTTCCTCAAGTTTCTCTCCATTTAACATAATATTCAATCCAGCACCATCCTCATTTCTTGTACACCTCAAAGCCTGACTCTTTCCCACATTCACTCACAACTTCCTTCTCTCACACACCATTCCAAATTCTGACACTAACTGACACAGCTTTTCCTCTGAATCTGCAACCACCACAGTATCATCTGCAAACAGCA
>JAXCGZ010000734.1:25000-27500 GCA_037179515.1 Halocaridina rubra
TCAATAAAAAAAAACAAATATTGTAGTGAGAAAAAAAAATAGAAATCAACATATGCACAATTGATGAATGACAACTATTCTTTAATGACACTTACCATATTAAACCTTATACTACATAGTTTTCTATATATATCTTACTTCAATGGGAGGTATTGAGGTTTTCTTAACTTAAATCCCAGAAGCTAAAGACACTATAATTTTTATGTACATTAAAAAAAAGACTGTGTAATTTTTTTTTTAAAGTTCTAGTATATGTAGGGATTTTTCATCTCCCGTTTTTCATTAGTTTGGAATTTATTATATGAGTGTCTTTTTTTTCTCTGTTCACATAAGAACAGTGGGAACTTTTTCTTTCCCATTTTTATCAGTTTGGATAAGTAGCTGAAAAGAAGTTATTAGACAATTTTTATGTTCATCAAAAACTTTTAAAGACAATGGGGACTTTTTCTTTCCCATTTTTATCACTTTGTATACATAGCTGAAAAGAAGTTATTATTATTTTTTTTTTGGGGGGGGACATGTCTAACTTTCTATCGCATAACTTTTTAGTTATAGGGATTTTCATTTCCCTTTTTCATCACTATGGAATTTATTTTTTTGGTTATAAAAGTTCTTATATATATGGGGATATATTCATCTCTCTTTCTCATTCCCACATATTCCCTCTCCAGTATTGCTAGGTCTTGGGCTTATTCCCACACCTGATTCCGTCATCCCTCACCTCTCCACACCAGGACAGGTCTGGTATTGTCCCCAGGAACCGCGAATTCTCTGAGACCGGTTCAGACAACTGAAGGGCGCCGATGTATCTCTCATGAGCCTCTTCTTACCGCGTTTGCGACTGTTGAGGCGCTCTTGTGACCAATTTTCTCTCACGCACCTTGTCCGGGAAGGTGCATCTCCCTCCAGCTGAAAATCTGCAATATAAACATAGCCTGGAGTAGATTCTAGGGCCGGAAACTAGGGCCTAATGTCGCTATTGCAAATGCAAGAGAGAATAGACATGACCTCTGCGTACAAACAATGGCTATATGTAAGCACTCAAAGGGTATATTTCACCTCCCTGCATCTGTAGGCGCTTGCAATCTCTCCAATGGGTAAAAGGGACTGGTTTGTGAAAGAAAAAATAAAATTGCAGATCGGGGCTGCGTGGAAATAGGGTGGTAATTGAAAGTATGTGTCTACACAATTTGATAATTATTCCAAGGTACTTAGAACGTACCTGAGTACTTGATACATAACATTAGTATACTATAGACATCAAAAAGAAAAGTCATGAAATGCTAAGAACCTCCACTAAAGGAATACTTTTATTAACAGTGACTACGGTAACATAAAGCATGAATTCCAAATAAAAAATACCACTCATATGGTTACTAGTGATAGCATTACGAAGATAATAATGAGCAAAAGGAAATGGAGTGATAGCAACAGTAACAGCCTTCATAATAATCATAACAATAATACTAATCATGATTATAATAAGAATGATAAAAATAGAAATAAAAATACTAAATCAGGACAGCAATAAATATGCAAATAATACTGGCATTTTGGGGTAAGAACAGAGTGCCACACTTATATTTCATAATTATGCTCATTTTAAATCAGTCTCTTTTACTATTTGAATTCCTGTAGTCAATATATATATATATATATATATATATATATATATATATATATATATATATATATATATATATATATATATATATATATATATATATATATATATATATATATATATATATATACATATATATATATATATATATATATATATATATATATATATATATATATATATATATATATATATATATATATATATATATATATATATATATATATATATATATATATATATATATATATATATATATATATATATATATATATATATATATATATATATATACATATATATATATATATATACATATATACATATATATATATATATATATATATATATATATATATATATATATATATATATATATATATATATATATATATATATATATATATATATATATACATATAAGTCGCTGTGGCTCAAGCGGTAACGTCTCGGACTCTGACGTGTCAGGTCAAGGATTCGCGTCCCGTCATGGTCCGAGGTTAGCAAGGGCATGCACTCAGGGAAACGATCACATCAGCCAAAACAAGTCCTTCGCAAGAAGGCAACCGTCCTAGCCATTGGTAGAAAAGGGAGTCCGTGACGTAAAGCCGGAACAACATATATATATATATATATATATATATATATATATATATATATATATATATATATATATATATATATATATATATATATATATATATATATATATATATATATATATATATATATATATATATATATATATATATATATATATATATATATATATATATATATATATATATATATATATATATATATATATATATATATATATATATATATATATATATATATATATATATATATATATATATATATATATATATATAT
>JAXCGZ010000734.1:30000-32500 GCA_037179515.1 Halocaridina rubra
TTAAGAAAAATGATACTTTTAGACTACAAGTTACTAATTCATTTAGTTCACTTAGAGATGAATGTGACAGTGGCGGCAGTAATTCTTCAGGACCCATAGAGTCAGATAGGTGTACTAGCGATCGTAGAAATGGAAGTGGGAAAAGCTCTCAGGTCAAGAGCCTAGGTAAGTCTCCCAAGGTCGGAGTAACCCATCCTCCGGATAAGTCTCGTTCTCTGGTAATTGTAGGGGATTCACTATGCAGATATGTAGACAGGAAACTCAGGCATAGAGTTAGAGGAAAATATTTTTTCCCTGGAGCAGGTATAAAGAAGGTGGGTGAGTCAATAAACAGCTGGATTGAGAAAAAAAATGTTGTTTGTTTGATAGCTGGTAGAAATGACGTGCAGGATGGTAGAAGTGAGGAGCTGATTAGGTTGCATAGACAAGCATTGGATAAGATCAGGAAAATGGGTGCAGTTCCTGTGATGTGTGGTATTCTCCCTAGGCTTAGCCAAAGATCAGAGTGGTGGTCTCGAGCTATAGGAGTAAATGCTAGGATGGAAGTCTTCTGTCGGGAGAATAATATAGGTTTCATAGACGGGTGGGATCACTTCACTAGTCGTAAACATATGTATGCAAGAGATGGAGTGCATCTTTCTAATTCAGGTGTCTCTGTATTGGCTGGTATGATAGACAGAGAGGTAGGGGGGTTTTGTTAGATACAAATAATGAAATGAATAATACTTGTGCAGAGAAATTAGTCAGTAAGGCTTCAGTAAATAGTGGGTCAAATAACTGGGAGTCTAAGGATAATAACCATTTGTTACATAGAACAAATATTAACAAAAAGAATAGCCACAAGAAGGGTAAACCTAGAGAAAGCTTAAAAGTATATTATACAAATAGCCATAGTTTAGGTAACAAGATAGAAGAACTGAGAGCCATAGTATGTAGTGAGAGACCGGATATAATATGCATTAGTGAAAGTTGGATTAATTTAGAAAGCAAACACCTTAAAGCTGAGTACATAATTACAGGATATAAACTTTATAATGCTGATCGCAGTGCAGATAGAAGAGGGGGAGGGGTAATTATGTATATTAAAGATAGCCTCAGAAGCTGCATTAAGTCTGGAATTAAGACAAATCTAAATTCAGAAACCTTATGGGTTGAAATTAAAAATAATATAGAAAGTCTAGTTGTAGGAGTAGTCTACAGACCACCTGATCTAGATAATATAAAGTCGCAAGTTATATACGATGAAATATCTAAAATGACCAGGTCAAATAGAGTTTGCATTGTAGGCGATTTTAATTTTAGAAATATTAACTGGGAAACCATAACAGGTAATAGTAGCTCTAAGGAGTTTTTGGAAGTAGTAGAAGACAATTTCCTTTCTCAGCATGTACTTGAAGCAACACGGGGGGTGAATATACTAGATTTAGTTCTTGGTAATAGAGAGAATATGGTTACAAATTTAGAAGTTGGTGAAAAATTGGGCAACAGTGACCATGATTCCATTAGATTTAACATAATTTTCAAGGAAACTATAAAGGAAAATAAGAATATTGTTCCAAACTTTAGAGCAGGAGATTTTGAGGGCTTAAAAACTAAATTATCTAATGAGGTATGGGAAGGGATTTCTGGGGTACAGATGTGGGTAGTTAATCCTGCAGGTCAGGTCACAGGTAGCAGATTACCCCGAGATTTGACTACCACATGCCAAGGATTATCACAAGATCAGATCAATACATTAAATTCTCTCACAGGAAAGAACAGCAGTCTGCCAGTTAATATAAATTTGGATGAGGAATATAACAATTTTGTCAAGACTGAAGAATAGTCAGAGAGACTATATTCCCATGAAACATTGCAGATCAAGAAAAATTTACCCTAAATGGATGAACAATAGAATAAAGAATCTTATAGGTATTAAAAGAGGAATATACAGGAAACTAAAAAGAGGTGAAGAGCAGATGAGGCAGCAATATATACAGTTAAACAGGGAAGTTAAAAAGATAGTTAGAGAGTCGAAAAGAAAATACAAAGTTAGAATAGCAGGAGAAGCTAAAGAAAATCCTAAAGGGTTTTATCAACATTATCAAAAAAAATTTAAGGAAAAAGTCGGACCAATTGAAGTAGCCAATGGCCATATCACAGATGACGATAAAGTGATGTGTACATGTTTAAATGATTATTTCTTATCTGTATTTACAAATGAAAACTTGGAAAATATTCCGGAAGTAGAATCCATTTACAGAGACAGTCCCGATAATATACTTAGTTCAATAAATATTACGAGAGAGGAGGTAATAAAAGAAATAGATAAATTAAAGGCTCATAAATCTCCGGGACCTGATGAAATATATGCTAGAATATTAAAGGAATGCAAGGAAGAGCTTAGTTGTCCACTAACTGCATTATTTAATAATTCAATAAAATTAGGATCGGTACCCATGGAGTGGAAATTGGCAGATGTGGTACCAATATTTAAAAAAGGAGAACGAGTTAAAAAGAA
>JAXCGZ010000734.1:42500-44149 GCA_037179515.1 Halocaridina rubra
CAATCATAAAAATAAAATAATAATTACTTTCATACCCCATAACTCTAATCCATACATTACAGTTGGTTCAACCACTTTCTCATACAAAACTTTCTTAACATTCATTTCCAACCCTCTATTCTTCATCACACCTTTCAATGCACCCAACACTTTACATCCTTCATTCACTCTGTCACACACATCTGCTTGCACTCCACCATTTGCATCTATAACCGAGCCTAAATCTTAAACTGATCAACTTCCTCAAGTGTCTCTCCATTCAACATAACATTCAATCCAGCACCATCCTCATTTCTGTACCCCTCATAACCTTACTCTTTCCCAAATTCACTAGCAACTTCCTTCTCTCACACACCTTTCCAAATTCTGACACTAACTGACACAGTTTTTCCTCTGAATCTGCCACCACCACATTATCATCTGCAAAAAGCAACTGATTTAGCTCCCACTCGTTATCATCCCCATCTACCATTCTCAAACCTCGACCACACACTTGCTCATTCACCTCTCTTACGACTCCATCTATATACAAATTGAACAAAAATGGTGACATCACACATCCCTGTCTCAGTCCCACACTCACTGGAAACCACTTACTCACTTCATTCCCTACCCTAACACAAGCTCTACTGCCCTCATAAAAACTCTTCACTGCATGCAACAATTTACCATAAATTTCACATAATCTCAAAACATTCCACATTGCCTCTCTATCAACTCTATCATATGCTTTCTCCAGATCCAAAAATATAAAATACACATCCTTACCCTTTGCTACATATTTCTCACATAACTGCCTAACTATAAAAATCTGATCTATGCAACCTCTACCTCTACTAAAACCACTCTGCACATCCGCGATCACATTTTCTGTCTTGACCCTAATCCTATTAACCAGTACCCTACCATACACTTTTCCTACCACACTCAATAAACTTATACCCCTAAAATCACTGCATTCATACACATCTCTCTTACCTTTGTATAGGGGCACTATGCAAGCAATCACCCATTCCACTGGCACCATTGACAACATAAAACATATATTAAACACTCACACAAACCATTCCAATGCAGTCACACCCCCTTTTTTCAACATCTCCGCTCTCACACCATCCAATCCAGATGCTTTACATGCTTTCGCTTCATACAATGCCCTTTCCACCTCCTCTCTTGTAATCTCTCTCTCATTTTCATATCCCATTACGGGCACTTGAACATCCCCACTGCCACTATAGCTGCCTCTCTATCTTTCTCAACATTCAGCAAGCACTCAAAATATTATGCCCACCATTTCCTTGCATTGCTTCCTCTTAACATCTGTCCATTCACATCTTTCACTGTCTCTTCCATCCGCAATCAACCCTTCCATACTCTCTTTACTCCTTTCCAAAACTTCTTTTCATTCTCCTCATATGACCTACTAAAATCCTGTCCCTACCTAACATTTGCCAACCTCTTCTCTTCCTGTACCTTCCACTTGGTTTCCACATTTTTCTCCCTATATCCTTCATACTTCTCCCTACTTTTACACTGGAGCCCTTAGTCAAAAGCTCTCTTTGTCTCTTCCACCTTCATTTTCACCCCTTCACTCCAACACTCGTTGCCCCTCCTCGTGCCACCTCCAACAAATCTCTTTTCATACACAT
>JAXCGZ010000735.1:0-7500 GCA_037179515.1 Halocaridina rubra
ATGCGAAGCCAGGAGTAAGAAGGAAATTCCTTACTCAGATAAAAAAAATAAATTAAGTTATTACTTGAGGCAATTTACCCTCTTTCTAGGATTCTGATAAATTGAAAGAGATAGTGCCTTAACAGTGTCCCATGATTTTATGCCAGAAGTGGTACTCATCCTATCTCTTGAAGGCAGAAATACTGCAAGAGACAGAAGACTTATGTTCCAGAAGTTACAGCTGTCCTTTTATAACTAGATTAAAGTAAAATAACTTACTTCTTGAATGCAAATATGCTGTAAGAGAAAGGAGAGGTATGTGCTATGAGGGAGCTCCATAATAAATCATCATACATAAAATTAAATTGAATAATGGCAATCCTAAAAGTGATGACTGCATGAGTATAAAAATTATGCAAATACCTAATGGATATTCATGAATATTGCCAAGGAAAGGAAAGTTTAAATTATAAGAGTAGTGTCCAAAATATTATAAGCATAAAATTAAATTCTAAGAATGTAGGTTTGTGAGAATTACTGATGCCATATGTTGGAGACCGTGGGAGCTCAATGGTAGAGCTCACGTGTCAGGAAATGGCAAGCCTTACTAATATACATTCCATCTCATTGCTGAGTATTAGGAGAGGAATCCAGCGTTGATTCTTTATCTGTAGCAAATCTGCGTGCATATCATTTCGAAGAGAGTGACTAATTGAAGCAAACAACGGGAAAGAAAAGAAGACAAGTCATTACTGAGTACAGATACTACCAACTGAACGAGAGCTTTACTCCATGGAAGGGCAAATTAAACTCTTGTATAACAAAATCAGTTTCTCGGAAGCAAAGTAAGACAGAAGAAGCAAATAATTTCATGAAATTTACATCTGGATATTTGGCTGATATTTATATGAATCTTGGAACTACACCCACTACAAGATTCACCTCTACAAAATTAACAATTTCTTAATATCAACACAGAGCAATTTGTGCATGGCTCTTCTCATCAAAGAAAGCTGAGAGGAGTAATTCAAATTTTAATCAACAATTTTATGTACAACTTGAAACCAAAAAAGGAACTGATTAAAGCTGCTTATCATAAGAGCCATTTTGATATAAACCAGATTTCTTCTTTGATATGAGAGTGCAGAAGGCACAAATTAGCAAGATGGTTCAAAAAATCATTTCTATTGGCAAGAAAGATGGTCTGATCGGATAGTCACTTCTATATTGTCCATCATTGAAAAAAACAGTCAAAATAAAATGATTATTTTGACATCCTATGATCTTGAGCTCTTAACACATTTCATACACCAAAGTATTCAGGAGTTTAGACAAAGATAAACAATTTCCATCACTAAGGTCTCCTGCCCATTCTTACTTTCTTATATGTTAAATTTACTTTTAAATGAGATCAGTTTTTCTTTAATGAATTACCCTAACTTAACATGAATGCATAGTAATGTAGAGTAATGAGTTCATTTATGAGTTCACCTTATTTTCCATGCATTCATGGTAATGCAATTTTCCATTTCTACTAAATGCATTGGTAGTAAATAAAAATACATGAATACATGCACATAACACAAATAAAAATTTTACTTTACTGACATTCGTTCAAAGTAATGAAATTTCCCATTTCTCTTAAACACATTCGTGTATCGGTCTGAGTAAAAAATGCCAATTTCCATCTTATAAGGGGGGTGGCTGAGTCAAATCAAACACTTGACATAATATGGAGTGAATTTCCAGTTCTTTCACTTTTCATCAGTTAGTAGGCTCTTGCAAAAAGCAAGGGAACACGGAGGAAGTATTCTTCTCCCCCTCTCAGGAATAAAATGCAAACCTAGCAAATGAAAAAAAAGTAACACAAGTACAAAGGACAATTAAATCAAAAGTCCACCTTATTTTAAGTGCATTTGCAAACATTAAAAATGAATTTATTTAAATACTACAAACAGGAGTAGCAAAATAAAATATGTAGGACAGTACGATTCCTCATTATGTTATAATTTTTTTCATATGAAGGTCCCTTGTCTCCATTTCAAGAAATCGTCAATTGGTGTGTGTGTGTGTGTGTGTGTGTGTGTGTGTGAGTGTGTGTGTGTGTGTGTGTTAGCGAGAGAGAGAGAGAGAGAGAGAGAGAGAGAGAGAGAGAGAGAGAGAGAGAGAGAGAGAGAGAGAGAGAGAGAGAGAGAGAGAGAGAGAGAGAGAGAGAGAGAGAGACTGCATATCTCATTAAAGAGGAACCTGCTTTTAGTTTTAGGTCTGTTGAACGCAAAGCTTTCGACAATTAACTCCAGCCATGTTTCCATTCGAATATTATTCTTTAGGGACTATTGTTTTTGTTATGTCAATTTTGTATCTTTTGTACTTTCTTTTACTTCTTAAGCCTCTGAATAACAGCAGTAATTAGTAGTGAAAGCGAAACACTAAAAATAATTATTTCTAAAGTGTTCCATTATTAATCAATTCTAGAGTGGCCGGCCACAAACAGAAAATATTTCTAGTGCACCACCATTATAACTTAATTCTTGAGTGCACAGCTATCAGAAATTTATTGTAAATGCAAAGATTTATAAAGTACAATACTAACAGAAAATAATACTTTGTGTACTACTAATAGAAATGAATTCTAAAGTGCATAGCTATTAGAAATCAATTCTAAAGTGCACTACTACTTTTAATTAAGTTTAAAATATACCAGTTTAGGTAATTTTAAGGAGTACCTCTAAACAAACATATATCTAAAGAGTACCAATAACAAGAATAAACTCTAAAGTGTACCACTAAGTGGAATGGGTCTAAAATGTGTTACTAATAGGAAATTATTCTAGTGAATTAATTATGACAAATAATTACTAAGTAAACCACTATAAACTAACATCTAATGCCAAAATATTAATTCCAAAAATACCTACTTTTATGACCAATGAATGAATGAGGATTCTTCTTGAGAACATTAATGCATTTGTTACAAGTAATCATTTTAAAAGCACTGCGCTTGGGAATGATGAAGTTCAATAAAGAAACTACATTAAATAAATTATAATAGGAAAAACTGGTTTAATTACAGGTAATAATTCTAAAAGCATTGTTTTTAAGAATAATAAATCTGAATGAAGAAGATGGTGGAAAACTTTTATGAAAAAAGTGCCTTGCCTTAAGTAATAAACTTTTATAGCACTGTATCTAAAAATTATTAAAACTTAAGACAGTAGCTGCATTAAAGCATTAATGATAAGAAAAAGTGCATATCTCACAGGGATTAATTCTAAAAGCACCTGTTTCTATGCATGAAGACACTGATCGAAGAAGCTGGAAGAGAACAATAATGAACAACACTAACATTATTTACAAGAAATTATTTTAAAATTACCACTTTCAAAGATCATAAGACCGCAATGAGAAGGCATCATCAATGAAATAAACACTGAATATACTAATTTCACAAATGAATTTTTTCATATTGCGCATCAGATAGAAAATAATTTCTATAAGGTTAGTAGGTTGGCCATGGCATCTGCCGCCTTTGAGATGCTATGACTGGAGATATTACGGACTTATCTAAGACAAGCCTAGACCACTCCTTTAGGCACGGCTCTTTCCTTAAAGCCTCATCTACATAAATTATTTTGGCAAATTCGTTACACATCTCTTACTATCCCATTACATTTAACAAATAAGACTCTTCCAATCCTTTTTCTTTTTTGCTCTCTTTTTACTCACTTTTACTATAATTTTGGAAGGTCCACAGCTTATGACCTCCAGTACCCTGCATCGAGGGGTGGTAAGAAACTTCAGTGATCTTGTTGACTCCACTATTGGCGTGAGGGTAGGCACGCTTGGTTGCAATATAGTTCTGCTCCTAACTTTGCACCTCCTGATAGATTTGCTTCTTTCACTCTTCACTTTTCTAACATTCGTGGTCAGTACTCATATCTTCATGTGTGGAAGAGCACTTGGGTACATCCCACCTTACCATCCTCCTTTTCTCAGAAACCATACTATATGCTTCCCCTGACCCAGTTAAAATCTCTCACAATAACCTGTATTCTCGTTTCCATTTCAATAGTGGAGTCTGTGCCTACTGCAACACTAAAACTCCTAGTGCAAGGCACATTGAATCTCCTGACTTTGATATTCTCTGGCTAAATATTTAGCTCTCCACTACCACTTTTTTCCTTTGCTCCTGCAACTGCTGCTCTTCTTACTCCACTGACTTTATGTCTTACTTTGAATATCTGTACCCTTGAATATCTGTGGTCCCTGCCATCTTGTCACCCACATGCTATAGTTTTCTATTTTGAAGACTTCAATGCACATCACATTGAGAGGCCTAATTCTTCTCACATTTCTGTGGAAGGAAGTGATGTCCTTACTTTTTCTATTACTCACGATTTAGAGCTGATTATCAAACATCCTATTCGTGCACCCAACTGCCAGGAACAGGCATCTAACACTTTTGGCTTACTTTTTACCTTTAATCCTTTAAAGTACTCATATTCTGTGCTTTCCCAACTTGGTAAATCTGACCACTCTGTAATGTCAGTCCATACCAACGATTCCCCCTATTGAGTGCTAGTTTTGGCAATTTAAGTGTACCCAACACGATGATTGGCGTTACTTCTCTTTGTCATCCCGTGGAATTACTATTGCTTTCAAACCCACATCCCTGATCAGGTAGCCCTAAAAGTTGCCGAGATCATAATATTGGGAATGGAGGATTTCACCCCCTCGTCTATGAAAATGTTTTCTCTCCCTAATTCTTGGTTTGACCATGTTTGGTCCATGGCTATTCAGGCCATGGATCAAGCATACCGGTACTACCAAGTCTCTCCTGACTTAATTCGCTCTGCTTTTTTCACTGTACCACTCAGATTCAAAGGTCAAAAACTTCCTTCTTAAGAAGGAAAGTTGATGATCTTAACTCCTCTCTTACTGAAAATTTTTTCTTGTCTTTATCCTAAACATCTCCAAAACCTTATGTAACTCAAGCTTTTCCAACCTCATTCGCTCTGAGAGTTTTGTAGCTTGCTCCCCACTGACAAAGCCTCTCCTTTTGGCTCTCATTTTTCTGCTAATTCTTCTGTAAGCAATTCCAGCTCACCTGTCACTCATACTTTACTCCTCCCTGTCAGAGTCACTGACATTTATTGGAAATTCTGGTGATGTTTCTTAGCATAATTCTCGTTTTGTGTAACTCATTTTTTTTAGACGTTCATTCTGGATGAGGAACAGAGATCTCTCGTCTTCATGACTTCTTCCATCAAAGCAGCTTTTTTTTCTCCTTCCCGGAAGGTGAAGACAGCGTTCACCACCAATGGCCGCTAAGCAGACGAGAATAGTCAATATTCCAAAAATTATTTGTGCGAATCAAAGCGTATTTTTTTATGTGGATGACGTTTCGTTACCGGTTCTTGTTTTATGGGCTATACTAAACAGTGGTAACGCGCTGGCTTCGCATTCACTAGGTCGAGAGATCGGTTCCCGTCCAAGACTGAGAGTTTAAGCTGTTTACTGGGTGGGTACCACAGTGGAGGGTTTGGGGCTTACCCCTTCTGACGAATACCCATTGTATAATGGAAATAAAGGTTTATATATATATATATATATATATATATATATATATATATATATATATATATATATATATATATATATATATATATATATATATATATATATATATATATATATATATATCTTATCTTTTCTTCACTCAATGTCCACAAGGTTCTTCAGTCTCCAAAGACGAACAAAGCAACCGGACTCGATGGTGTCCCTTTAACATTCCAAAAGGAGTTTGCAGATGAACTGGTTCCCGAGCCTTGCCGTCTTTATCGCCTAATTCTCTCAATCAGTAATTCTCCTGAGTCTTGAAAGCAGGCACTAGTTTGATTTATTACTAAAAAGAGTATCTGTTCTAGTCCTTCCAACTACTGACCTATTGCCCTAACCTCTACTATCACTAAGTTACTCAAAACTTTGCTCAATTCTCACTTCTTGAATTGTTTTCAATCTAATATGCTTATCTCCAAGCACTAGTATAACTTCCTCGAGGCAAGAACCACTGGTGACATCCTGTCCTATCTAACTCCTGTAATGTCATCTTCTCTGAGGAACTATGAGGAATATTTTTTCTTGACTCTTCATATCTCTAAAGCTTTTGACAGAGTCTGGCATAAGGCTTTGTTGGAAAAACTCCCTGTACCCCTTCTCTCTGTTCTTTGATATCAAGTTTTCTTTATGAATGTTTCATATCTGTGGTTTTTGACGGTGTAACCTTTATCTCATTCTCTGTTACCAGTGGTGTTCCGCAGGGTTCTGTTATTTCCCCTACTCTGTTTCTTCTCATCATCAAAGATCTACTTCAGTCCCCATTCTTCTCTCTTCTCCGCGCCTTTGCCAATGATTCTACTATTCATTTTTGCACTGCACAGCCTTCATTTACTACACGTGATCAGTCTTGTGCCACACTTTCTTCTTCTTTCAGCTCCGATTTGCAAAGGGTACCTGAGTGAGGCACCCAAAATTTATTTGAATCCAAGATGAAGTTTCAGGCTATCTCTTTATCTTCTTTTCCTCCTGGTAGCCTTATTGTCTTAGAAACTAACGAAATTTAGCCTCTTAATCCTATTATCATATTAGGAATCAAGATATCTCTAGCTTGTCTTGGAAGAATCACATAATCCACATTTTTAAGTTTGCATAAAAAAAACTGGGGGTTCTTTTTCGTTTTCTTCATTACATTTCTTTTTTACAGTTACTTAAAATCAATAAAGGTCTTATCAGTCCTGGCTTAGAATACTGCTCACCCATCAGAGGTGATTCTTCTCATACTTATAGCTTTGATAGAATTAAATCTGTTGTAGTCAGATTCATCAAACACCCTTCAGTTACTTTTAATATGCAGTCTCATTCTCTTCACCATAAGGTATCATACCTTTTTCTTTTTCTCACACTATTACTTCCATCACTGCTCTGATGAGTGGGCGGGTTGCATCCTTCCACCACTGCTGATTCCGTGTAAAACTCGACAAGCTGGTACATCGCAGACGTAAGACTATTCTTTCAGCCTTCTCCAAGAGCTTTTGCTTTTTCTTATGCTTTATGTTTTCTTTGTGACTGGCCCTGATAAGGGAAATTTTCTTACCTGTCGCAATACCACACTCATATAAATATTAATAAGAATAATAATAATAATAATAATAAAAATAATAATAATAATAATAATAATAATGATAATAATAATAATAATAATAATAATAATAATAATAATAATAATAATAATAATAATAATAATAATAATAATAATAATAATAATAATAATAATAATAATAACAATAATAATAATGATAATAATAATAATAATAATAATAATGATAATAATAATAATAATAATAATAATAATAATAATAATAATATTAATAATAATAATAATAATAATAATAATAATAATAACAATATTAATAATAATTATAATAAAAACAATAATAATAATAATAACAATAATAATAATAA
>JAXCGZ010000735.1:15000-32500 GCA_037179515.1 Halocaridina rubra
TCTTCAGAATGTTTAAGATGAGATGAAAAAAATGATCCCAAGTAGGGGGAAAGCAGACTTGCCAGCCACTTGGAAATCTTACATATGAAAGAACCCTTGCATGATATTATAGGGCGTAAAGGAATGCTGTCTTTGTGAGTTTAAGGAAGACCATAGAAGTAGGGAAGGGAGGGATTGGTGACTTTATATGATTCAAGCAATTCAATATTCTTCTTGATTTTACCAATTTTGTGAACGGATTTATGGAACTTTGCAGATATGTTGCTCAGGGGATCTTTAACTAATTTTTCTTAGGAATTTTCATCATTAAGAAGTTCCATGGCTTTATCAATATACGAATCTTTATCAAGAAGAATAATTTTTCCGTCTTTTGTCCGATTTGGTTATGATAACATTCTCAAGTTTGCGCAAAGACTCAATAGCGATCAGAAATCTTCTAGGAAGTGGACATTTTGATTTATTTTGCTCTAATAATGTATTCAGCAGCATCCCCTTGAGACACATTTCATTCTTTTGGAAGTTCTGGTTAGAGAAAAATTTATCAAAACCTACTATGAAATCTATATTATTCGTTTGGTCAGGTTTGAGAGCAAAGGATAAACCAAGATTCAGTACATGATGTTGATTAACGGTAAGGGGTTGTGACGATAGGTACAAAACATTATTATGAGTTATTAGATTATTCCAAGTACTACGGTTAATAAGTTTCTGTAATTTCCTGTTTAGGATATTGGAGTGAGTCACATTACTACAAATGGCATTGCTCAAAACAAAATGAGAAAGAAACTTGTACATACCATCATCTCTACAAAGTAGACGAAGGGACTCATTCAAGGTACTTATGTTTCTCCTAATGACATATATATCCTGTTTGGTGGTTTCAATCCTTTCTAGTAGAAAGAGGCAGCTGGAATCAGGAAAAGGATCACTTCCAATTGTCCATCTTGTCAACCCATACATTTTAGGGATAACTTGTTCTCTCAAACACTCCTCAAGGAAGTGTTTCTGGTTTTTCCTCCTGTGCAAACCATAGACAAGCCGCTCATATCTTCGGAAGATGGGTTTCAGTTCGGGAATATAGTGGAAGATATACGGGAGTCTATAAAAATCCATAATTTGTTAATATGCAAAATAAACTGTTATATCACAATACAATATGAAGCAGAAAAAGGCCCATAAATAAAACACAAAAAGAAGCGAAGATGTACTATATATTACGACTGGACTCCAGTCCTCTTCAGGTACAAATGAATTGATAAATACAAAACTCTGGATAAAGGTGGAGAGAGATGCTAGCTACGATTCCCAGGAGGATTCACGATGGGATTATCTTCAAACCTCAGGTCAGGTGGACGGTCATTTGGCATAATCTTCTTAATGAGGTATTTTAATTATGCTTCATCCACAACCTCAGATCTCCACTGTCCATTTGATGAGTTTAATGTTTCGGATTTTTCTTTAATGACTGCTTCAAGTATCTTTCTCCTGTATTGGCAATTACTCTTATATAGCAATGAGGACTCACTCCAATTAATAGGGTGACCAGTATCTCGCATATGCACAAATAAAGCAGAACTTTCAACACCATATAGCACTGCTCTTTTATGCTCTGAAATTCTCTGGCCTAGCGAACGACCAGTTTGACCTATGTAGGATTTATTGCAGGAACAGCAATCAATTTTATAAATCCCTGCTTCTAAAGCTTTTTTTATTTTGATATACGTTAATGAGCGAAGAACCAATTGTTTTGGGATAATTAAATATGAAAGGATTACTTCTGCCTAATTGATCACTAAGAATTTTAATATTTTCTAAATAGGGTATTTTAATTGTATTAGTAAAGTTTATTTTTGGCTGTTCTGTCGGCCCATTATAAAATATTTTGTTTGCTTTGTTAATTGCTTTTTCGATTACATATGCGGGATACATGAGACTTTCTAATTGTTGGCGGATTAATTTGAATTCGTATTTCAAATGATGAGTGGAACACACTCTAAGACCTCTTAGGAAAAGATTGCATGCAACACCAGTTTTTACAGACAAAGCATGATAACTTAGAAAGTGTATATAAGAGACAGAGAAAGTATTCTTCCTATAGACAGTAAATGAGTATTTATTGGGTTCTCTCATAACTAAGACATCCAGAAATGGTAGCTTGCCCTCCGATTCCCATTCGGTTTTAAACTTGATGCTAGGGACTAAATCATTAAGTTTATTGAAAAATGTGTCAAATTCTCCCCAACGGGAGTCCCAATATGAAAATATATCATCTACATATCACAACCATATCATTTCTTTGGGCTTAATACTGACTAGAATCTCTGTCTCAAAAAAATCCATATACAAGTTGGCCAGAAGGGGGGACAAGGGGCTTCCCATACTACAACCAAATTTAAGCTTGTAAAAACTACCATTAAAGGAAAATACATTATTAGTGACGCATAACTTAAGTTAATCCATGATTTTTTCAAGACCTAGTGGAAATGCTCGGCAAAGGGAATCAGTTTAAAGCTAAGGAACTGTAAAACATCATCTACTGGAACTTTAGTGAACAAAGACTCTACGTCTAAACTAAGGAGCTTTACATTACTTAAGGGAATATATGTGTTATTAAATTTTTTAATAAAATCCTCAGAATGTTTAAGATGAGATGAAAAAAAAGATCCCAAGGAGGGGGAAAGCAGACTTGCCAGCCACTTGGAAATCTTATATATGAAAGAACCCTTGCATGATATTAAGAAGATTATGCCAAATGACCGTCCATCTGACCTGAGGTTTGTAGATAATCCCATCGTGAATCCTCCTGGGAATCGTAGCTAGCATCTCTCTCCAACTTTATCCAGAGCTTTGTATTTATCAATTTATTTGTACCTGAAGAGGACTGGAGTCCAGTCGTAATATATAGTACATCTTCGCTTCTTTTTGTGTTTTATTTATGGGCCTTTTTTTGCTTCATATTGTTCTGTGATATAACAGTTTATTTTGCATATTAGCCACATTATGGATTTTTATAGACTCCCATATATCTTCCACTATATTCCCGAACTGAAACCCATCTTCCGAAGATATGAGCGGCTTGTCTATGGTTTGCACAGGAGGAAAAACCAGAAACACTTCCTTGAGGAGTGTTTGAGAGAACAAGTTATCCCTAAAATGTATGGGTTGACAAGATGGACAATTGGAAGTGATCCTTTTCCTGATTCCAGCTGCCTCTTTCTACTAGAAAGGATTGAAACCACCAAACAGGACATATATGTCATTAGGAGAAACATAAGTACCTTGAATGAGTCCCTTCGTCTACTTTGTAGAGATGATGGTATGTACAAGTTTCTTTCTCATTTTGTTTAGAGCAATGCCATTTGTAGTAATGTGACTCACTCCAATATCCTAAACAGGAAATTACAGAAACTTATTAACCGTAGTACTTGGAATAATCTAATAACTCATAATAATGTTATGAACCTATCGTCACAACCCCTTACCGTTAATCAACATCATGTACTGAATCTTGGTTTATCCTTTGCTCTCAAACCTGACCAAACGAATAATATAGATTTCATAGTAGGTTTTGATAAATTTTTCTCTAACCAAAACATCCAAAAGAATGAAATGTGTCTCAAGGGGATTCTGCTGAATACATTATTAGAGCAAAATAAATCAAAATGTCCACTTCCTAGAAGATTTCTGATCGCTATTGAGTCATTGCGCTAACTTGAGAATGTTATCATAACCAAATCGGACAAAGACGGAAAAATTATTCTTCTTAATAAGGATTCATATATTGATAAAGCCATGGAACTTCTTAATGATGAAAATGCCTATGAGAAATTAGTTAAAGATCCCCTGAGCACCATATCTGCAGAGTTCAATAAATCCGTTCGCAAAATTGGTAAAAACAAGAAGAATATTGAATTGCTTGAATCATATAAAGTCACCAATCCCTCCCTTCCCTACTTCTATGGTCTTCCTAAAACTCACAAAGGCGGCATTCCTTTACGCCCTATAATATCATGCAAGGGTTCTTTCATATATAAGATTTCCAAGTGGCTGGCAAGTCTGCTTTCCCCCTTCTTGGGATTATTTTCTTCATCTCATCTTAAACATTCTTAAGATTTTATTAAAAAATTTAATAACTCAAATATTCCCTTAAGTAATGTAAAGTTCCTTAATTTAGACGTATAGTCTTTGTTCACTAAAGTTCCAGTAGATGATGTTTTACAGTTCCTTAGCGTTAAACTGATTCCCTTTGCCGAGCATTTTCCACTAGGTCTTGAAAAAACCATGGATTTACTTAAGTTATGAATCACTAATACTGTATTTTCCTTTAATTGTAGTTTTTACAAGCAAAAGTTTGGTTGTAGTATGGGAAGCCCCTTGTCCTCCCTTCTGGCCAACTTGTATATGGAGTTTTTTGAGACGGAGATTCTAGTCAGTATTAAGCCCAAAGAAATTATATGGTTGCGATATGTAGATGATATATTTTCATATTGGGACTCCCGTTGGGGAGAATTTGACACATTTTTCAATAAACTTAATGATTTAGTCCCTAGCATCAAGATTAAAACTGAATGGGAATCGGAGGGCAAGCTATCATTTATGGATGTCTTAGTTATGAGAGAACCCAATAAATACTCATTTGCTGTCTATAGGAAGAAACCTTTCTCTGTCTCTTATATGCACTTTCTAAGTTATCATGCTTTGTCTGTAAAAACTGGTGTTGCATGCAATCTTTTCCTAATAGGTCTTAGAGTGTGTTCCACTCATCATTTGAAATACGAATTCAAATTAATCCGCCAACAATTAGAAAGTCTCATGCATCCCGCATATGTAATCGGAAAAGCAATTAACAAAGCAAACAAAATATTTTATAATGGGCAGACAGTCAAAAATAAACTTTACTAATACAATTAAAATACCCTATTTAGAAAATATTAAAATTCTTAGTGATCAATTAGGCAGAAGTAATTCTTTCATATTTAATTATCCCAAAACAATTGGTTCTTCACTTATTAACGCATATCTAAATAAAAAAGCTTTAGAAGCAAGGATTTATAAAATTGATTGCTGTTCCTGCAATAAATCCTACATAGGCCATACTGGTCGTTCGCTAGGCCAGAGAATTTCTGACCATAAAAGAGCAGTGCGATATGGTATTGAAAGTTCTGCTTTATTTGTGCATATGCGAGATACTGGTCACCCTATTAACTGGAGTGAGTCCTCATTGCTATATAAGAGTAAATGCCAATACAGGAGAAAGATGCTTGAAGCAGCCATTAATGAAAAATCCGAAACATTAAATTTATCAAATGGACAGTGGAGATCTGAAGTTGTGGATGAAGCATTATTAAAAGATCTCATTAAGAAGATTATGCCAAATGACCGTCCACCTGACCTGAGGTTTGAAGATAATCCCATCGTGAATCCTCCTGGGAATCATAGCTAGCATCTCTCTCCACCTTTATCCAGAGCTTTGTATTTATCAATTCATTTGTACCTGAAGAGGACTGGAGTCCAGTCGTAATATATAGTACATCTTCGCTTCTTTTTGTGTTTTATTTATGGGCCTTTCTTTGCTTCATGTATATATATATATATATATATATATATATATATATATATATATATATATATATATATATATATATATATATATATATATATATATATATATATATATATATATATATATATATATATATATATATATATATATATATATATATATATATATATATATATATATATATATATATATATATATATATATATATATATATATATATATATATATATATATATATATATATATATATATATATATATATATATATATATATATATATATATATATATATATATATATATATATATATATATATATATATATATATATATATATATATATATATATATATATATATATATATATATATATATATATATATATATATATATATATATATATATATATATATATATATATATATATATATATATATATATATATATATATATATATATATATATATATATATATATATATATATATATATATATATATATATATATATATATATATATATATATATATATATATATATATATATATATATATATATATATATATATATATATATATATATATATATATATATATATATATATATATATATATATATATATATATATATATATATATATATATATATATATATATATATATATATATATATATATATATATATATATATATATATATATATATATATATATATATATATATATATATATATATATATATATATATATATATATATATATATATATATATATATATATATATATATATATATTATATATATATATATATATATATATATATATATATATATATATATATATATATATATATATATATATATATATATATATATATATATATATATATATATATATATATATATATATATATATATATATATATATATATATATATATATATATATATATATATATATATATATATATATATATATATATATATATATATATATATATATATATATATATATATATATATATATATATATATATATATATATATATATATATATATATATATATATATATATATATATATATATATATATATATATATATATATATATATATATATATATATATATATATATATATATATATATATATATATATATATATATATATATATATATATATATATATATATATATATATATATATATATATATATATATATATATATATATATATATATATATATATATATATATATATATATATATATATATATATATATATATATATATATATATATATATATATATATATATATATATATATATATATATATATATATATATATATATATATATATATATATATATATATATATATATATATATATATATATATATATATATATATATATATATATATATATATATATATATATATATATATATATATATATATATATATATATATATATATATATATATATATATATATATATATATATATATATATATATATATATATATATATATATATATATATATATATATATATATATATATATATATATATATATATATATATATATATATATATATATATATATATATATATATATATATATATATATATATATATATATATATATATATATATATATATATATATATATATATATATATATATATATATATATATATATATATATATATATATATATATATATATATATATATATATATATATATATATATATATATATATATATATATATATATATATATATATATATATATATATATATATATATATATATATATATATATATATATATATATATATATATATATATATATATATATATATATATATATATATATATATATATATATATATATATATATATATATATATATATATATATATATATATATATATATATATATATATATATATATATATATATATATATATATATATATATATATATATATATATATATATATATATATATATATATATATATATATATATATATATATATATATATATATATATATATATATATATATATATATATATATATATATATATATATATATATATATATATATATATATATATATATATATATATATATATATATATATATATATATATATATATATATATATATATATATATATATATATATATATATATATATATATATATATATATATATATATATATATATATATATATATATATATATATATATATATATATATATATATATATATATATATATATATATATATATATATATATATATATATATATATATATATATATATATATATATATATATATATATATATATATATATATATATATATATATATATATATATATATATATATATATATATATATATATATATATATATATATATATATATATATATATATATATATATATATATATATATATATATATATATATATATATATATATATATATATATATATATATATATATATATATATATATATATATATATATATATATATATATATATATATATATATATATATATATATATATATATATATATATATATATATATATATATATATATATATATATATATATATATATATATATATATATATATATATATATATATATATATATATATATATATATATATATATATATATATATATATATATATATATATATATATATATATATAATAACACTCCTACTGCAAGGCTCATGGATCTTGAATCTCCTGACTTTGATGTTCACTGGCTAAAAGTCTATCTCTCCACTACCACTATCTGACTTTGCTTCTGCTACTGTTCTCCAAAGTCCACCGAGTTTTTGTTTTTCTTTGAATCTGTCCTCGTGCCATGAGTCCTTGCTCTCTTCTCACCCAAATGCTGAAGTTTTCTACATTGGAGACTTCAGTGTACACCACAGTGAGTGGCTTCATTCCTCTCACACTGATGTGGGAGGAGGTGAGGTCCTTGCTTTCTCTATTACTCACGATTTGTAGCAAATTATGAAATACCTAACTCGCGTTCCTGATCTTCACGAACATGTTGCAAACACTCTAGCCCTATTTTTTACTTCCAACCCTTCAAACTACTCTTATTCTGTGCTCTCCCTTTTTGGTAAATCTTACCACTCTATGATCTCAGTCTCTTCCATTTTCGCTCCACCACCACCAATCCCTCCTTCTCGGCACTGACTTTGGCATTTCTAGCATACCCAACATGAAAATTTGCATAACTTTCTCCTTGACTTCCCATGGAATGGCCACTGCTTTCGATCCCGCAATACTGATCAGGTAGCTCTAAAAGTTCCCGACATCATGCCTGTGGGAATGGAGGCGTACATCCCCTTATCTACAAGACCTTTCTCTCCCCCTAAACCTTGGTTTTACCGTGCCTGCTCCATGGCTATCCAGGCTAGGAATCGGGCTCACTGATCTTACCAAGCCTCTCTTTCTGATATAAGTCACTCTGCTTTTATTATAGCTAGGAATCACTGTACTGCTCAGATTGGAAGGTCTAAGGCTTCCTTTATAAGAAGGAAAGTTGATGACCTTAACTTCTCTCCCACTGACAAATGCTTATGGTCTTTAGCCAAACCTCTCTCCAAAAACTTCTTTAACTCAAGCTTTCCCCCTATCATTTGTTTTGATGGCTCTATGGCTTGCTCTCCCACTGACAAAGCCACTCTCTTTCGGTCTCATTTTTCTGTCAAATCTTCTATAAATGATTCCAGTGCACCTATTCCTCAGTCTTTACCCCTCTCTAACCCTATTACCTCCCTTATCCTTTCTTCATGTAAAGTTCATAAGGTTCTTCGCATCTGGTCCCGTTGGTATCCCTGCAAAGTTCCTTAAAGAGTTTGCAGATGATCTGGCTCCCATGCTTTGCAGTCTTTTTTGCCTCATTCTGTCAACCAGTATATATCCTTCATCTTGGAAGCATGCTCTAGTTCAACCAGTTCAAATGATGGGTGACCGTTCTGTTCCTTCAAATTACCGACCTATTGCCCTAACCTCCTCTATTGCTAAAGTTTTTGAAACTTTGCTCAATTCTCTCTTCCTGAAACGCCTAGAATCTAACTCACTTATCTCAGATCTCCAGTACAGTTTCCGCAAGGCAAGATCCACTGGTGATCTCCTGTCCTATCTTACTCATGTATGGTCATCTACTCTGAGGAACTATGGGGAATCCTTTGTCGTCGCCCTTGATATCTCTAAGGCTTAAAATCAGAGTCTGGCACAAGGCTCTGTTGACCAAACTCCCTGCCTATGGCTTTACCCCTACCTTCTGTTCTCTGATTTCCAGTTTTCCTTCTGACCATTTTATATCTGTAGTTGTTGATGGCGCAACATCTAGCCCTTTCTCTGTTGCCAGTGGTGTTCCTCAGGGCTCTGCTCTTTCACCTACTCTGTTCCTTCTCTTCATCAATGATCTTCTACAATTCTAATCTTCCTCTTCTCTTCATGCCTTTGCTGATGATTCTACCCTTCACTTTTCCTCTGCCTTTTCTTTACAACCTTCATTTGTTACTCGTAATCAATCTCGTATCATTCTTTCTTGTACTCTTAACTCCGATTTGCAGAGAGTATCTGAGTGGGGCACTCAAAATTTAGTTGAATTCAATGCCTCCAAGACACAGTTTCTGGCTATCTCTTTATCTTCTCCTCCTCCTGATAACCCTATTGACTTCAAAACTAATGAAATTTAACCTCCTAACTCTGTCAACATATTAGGAATCCATATAGCATCTAACTTGTCTTGAAGGAATCACATAATCCAAATTTCTAAATCTTCATCCAAAAAATTGGGGGTTTGGTCGTTTTCGTCATTACTTGTCCTCTATGCAGTTACTTAAAGTTTACAAAGGTCTTGTCCGTCCCTGCTTAGAGTACTGCTCACACATCTGGGGTGCTTCTTCTTATACTTATCTTCTTGATAGGGTTGAATCTAAGGCAGTCAGACCCATTAATGATTCTTCTCATACTTTTAACCTGGATTCTCTCTCTCTTCGCTGTAAGGTATCTTCCCTTTCGTTTTTCTGTCGGTACTACCTCCATCGCTGTTCTGATGAGTTGGCGAGTTGCATCCCTCCCCCACTGCAGACGCCGCATAACACTCGCCAAGATGCCTCATCTCACAAGTACTGTGCGGAGATTTGTAGCTCGCGTGTTGGTCGAAGCAGCCACTGCTTCTTCCCATCTACCTCCAGACTCTGGAACTCTCATCCTCCTTCTGTCTTTCCTAAATCTTATGACCTTTCATCCTTCAAAAAGCTGATCTATCGTCATATCAGAGCCTAGTCCTCCATATCTCTGGGTTCTCTGTAATTTGACTGTTTTTTTCTGTCTGTCGCGTTCCTTTGTGTGACATTACCTCATCTTTGCCTTGTCCTTAACCTTTATCTTTTCCTTTGTCTTGGTATTTCCTCGTGCCCGGGCCTTTATTGATGAGGGCAGCTTCTGCCTGTCCCGCTGTCACACTCATTAAAAAAAAAATTGCTTTTATTGTGACACAAAGAACGTTGTACACACTATATCATACAAGAGAGCCACAATTGAGCAGTGGTTAAGGTGCTTACTCTGGAGCAATAAACCTATGTTCGAGCCTCCATTCCCAATCTGAAACTTGTTTGTGTCCACCTTTTTCTACTGGGGACTAATTGAAACACGTAAAGCGTTACTAAAAACCGTTACTTCAAATAACATAAAAAACAATTTTCGACTATTTATATCATGGCACTAGAAAGGGCATCCATATTTAATACCTTATTTGCAAGCTTTTTGTGTCCATCCTCATTCGAATGGGGAATGATAATGACACAGGAACTTTAAAAAAATGACATTAAGAAAAATAAAAATAACTAAAAATGAACAAAGTAAATTGAAAACAATCATTAAGAAAAATAAATAAGATTAAATATGAAAGCATTGGATCACAAATCATTACAGAGCATTTCATAGTTACATGGTGGATGTGAATATGATCATAAAAATGGCAAGTGATCAGTCTTTTTGACTAATGAGATAAAATCCTTTTCTATGTTCATTTTTGCATTTAATATTTTTCTCAACTTTTTTTTGAGGAGTGGAGATTAATTTTCTCAAATATAAAACTTGTTTTTGTTAATGAAATTGGAGGCAGTAGTAGCTCAGAGGTAGAACACGCAAATCGGGAAGTGACAAGCCTGGCTGACGTGATTTTGATTCCACAGCAGGTGTTAAGAGGGGCATCCGCTCTCAATTCTCCAGCTTCAACATGTTGTGTCTACCTCACATCACATGGAGACTAACTGTGACACATAAAACGGTAGTACAATGATAATAAAATTAATGCAATCTAAAATAATTTTCAATGCTTCTCCCATATTTCACGGCTCACCTTTTGAAACTCTATGACACACCAGTATGGAAATTTTAACTGGTTGAAACTTTCTGAGAAACCTATTCATACTTGCTCAGGAAATATGAAAGACTACATTTTACCTTCTTCCCTTAATCTGTAGCATCCCGGTTTGCCGGTGCTTACTGGTGAAAGATAAGATAGGTACATACTCATATATGTTAGGAAAGTGATACGTATGAGAGCTTATATTTAACCCTCCTTCCCTACTACTTTAGCATGTATGTTGCCTTCTGTGGTGCTTCATTCTTCCACGTGACTCCATTTGTAAATTGTTTGACTATATGTTCAGATTTGCTCACTTACCCTGTGGGTCATCTACAAGGAGATGAAGAGGGGTGAGAGGTAATGAAGTAGCTTCTGATGAATGAGTATGCACTGACCAGGCCACCACTTCCCTACAAGTGAGATTGTGGTCGCTGTAGATGTATGTATGCATGTATATTTATATGTATGTATGTATGTGTGTATGTATGTATGTATGTATGTATGTATGTATGTATGTATGTATGTATGTATGTATGTATGTATGTATGTTTGCATATATGTGTGCATGCATATATGTATGTATGTATGTATGTATGTATGTAGGTATGTATGTGTGTATGTATGCATGTATGTATGTATGCATGTATGTATGTATGAATGCATATATGTATGTATGTATGTATGTATCAATGTGTGAAAAAGGAAAACTCCTTCCACACTCCTGTGGCATACCTGGGAACCCTTTGCAGAACAAGGCTCTGCTCAGCACGGTGGCTGAAAATCACTGTATAACTAAAGTGGTCTGCGTGAGAAATGTATTCATTTGTTAGTAAATGAGTTCAGTGCTTAGTGGTCAATTTGTCTGAATATAAAATATGACATGCTTCCGGTCCTTAGCCAAACATCTCTCAAAAAACTCCTGTAACTGTATGTTTCCCCCTCTCCTTCAGTTCCGATAGTTCTATAGCTTACTCTCCCACTGACAAAGACACTCTCTTTGGTTTTTATTTTTCTGCCAACTTTTCTGTAAACGATTCCACTCCCCAAATCCTCATTTTAACCCTTCTTTAACCCTATGCCTTTTATTACTCTTTCTTTACACAAAAGTTTATAAGGTTCTTTGCTCACTAAAGATGAACAAAGCATCTTGTCCCAATGGTATCCCCGAGAGGTTCCTTAAGGAGCGTACAGATTAACTGGCTCTCGTGCTTTGCCGCCTTTTTCGCCTCATTCTTTCAACCAGTATCTATCCTTCATCTAGGAAGCATGCTCTGGTGCAACCTGTTTCACAGAAGGGTGACCAATCTATTCCCTCAAGCTACCAGCCTACTGCCCTAACCTCTTTTATCGCTAATATTTTTGAAACTTTGCTCAATTCTCACTTCTTGATATGCCTAAATTACTTATATTTGATCACCAGTATGGCTTCTGCAAGGCAAGATCTAGTAGTGACTCCTGCCCTATCTTCCTTGTGAATGCTCATCTTTTCTTAGGAGATATGGGGAGTCCTTTGTCGTTGCCCTTGATATCTCTAAGGCTTTTGACAGGGTATGGCACAAGACTCTGGTGCCAAACTCCCGGTTTAAGCCTTTATCCCTTCTGTTTGCTCTCTGACATCCAGAATTCTTTCTGACCATTTTAAATCTGTGATTGTTGATGGTGCAGCCTCTAGCCCACTCTCTGTTTCCATTGGTCTTCTACAGGGCTCTTATCTTTCAATTACTCTGCTCCTTCTCTTATCAACAATTTTCTTCAGTCCCCATCCTCCTCACAGCTTCGCCTACAATTCAACCCCTCATTTTTTCTCTGCTTTTTCTTTACAACCTTCATCTGCTACTTGCAATCAGTCTCATATCACTCTTTCTTCTACTCTCAACTCCGATTTTTAAAGGATACTTGAGTGGAGCATCCAAAAATCTACTTAAATTTTTTGCCTCCAAGACTGTTTCTAGCTATTTTATTATCTTCTTCTCCTCCCGATAGCCCTATTGTCTTTAAAACTAATGAAATTTACCCTCTTAGTTTTCTTAGCAAATTTGGTATCCAGATAGCCTGTAACTTTTCTCTAGGGAATCACATAATCCAAATTTCTAAATCTGTTTCCAAATAAATGGGTGTTCTATTTCGTTTTTGTCATTGCTTTTCCTCTTTACAGTTACTAAAAATCTATAAAGGTCGTATCCATCCCTGTTTAGAATACTGTTCACTTATCTAGGGTACTTCTTCATACACATATCTCCTTGATAGGGTTGAATCTAAGCAGTCAGACTCATCAATGAACATTCTGTTACTTTTAATATCGATTCTCTTTCTCTTCATTGTAAGGCATTATCTCTTTCTCTTTTCTATCGCTATTACTTCCACCGCTGCTCTGATGAGATGGCGAGATGCATACCTTCCTCACTGCCCAGGCCAACTAACACTCGCCAAGCAGCCTCATCACAAAAGTACTGTGTGGATATTTGTAGCTCGTGGACTGGTTGGTGCAGTGATTGCTTCTTACCATATACTTCCAAACTCTGGAATTTTCTTCCTCCTTCTGTTCTTTTTCAATAGTACATTATTACCTCATCTCTGCCTTGTCCTCAGCCTTTTACTTTCTCTTTTTAAGCTATATTCGATCATTGGCCTTTATTGATGGGGGCAACTGTCTTGCCTGTCTCGGTTACAATCATGGAAAAATATAATAGATTAATGCCATCTTCAACTACACTATTGATGATTAAGGCTGATATATAGGTAGACAAGCACATCTAAATCCACATGAGGGTTTACTCCAAGGAGGACACCAGCTTTTGGGAAAAAATGACCATTTATTTTTTTAGATTAAAAGCATAAAGCGATATACCACACACTGCTACCACATCACCTTTATTAGAGTAAATAGTTTACGAGCTACGTGAGCCTGTTCTATTCAAGAAAGGAGTTAGGTGTCCTATGCTTCCCATAATTCAATCTCTGTTACTCTGAAGATTCCTATTAATTCTTCTGGAGGATCAACACCAATAACATCTCTTTTTTCCTCTACGTATCATAGAGATAAACTAAATAATTGAATCGAGGTAGCCAGGAAGCCCCACTTCATAAATCCTTCTGTCAAGAAGCCAATGCAAACAAGGGGGTTCTGCTGGGATAACACCTTCCAGAATCTAAAAATTAGTTTTCTGAATGTATGTGGCTATGGAACAAGATTTCTTCGCTCTTTAAAGATGAACAAAGCATCCTGACCGGACAGCATTCCTGCAAGGTTCCTTAAGGAGTTTGAAGATGAAGTGGCTTTCCTGCTTTGCCCTCCTTTCCATCTCAGTCTTTCAACCTTCATCCATTCTTCTTTATAACCACCATCTAGTTCAGCATGCTTCTGAGAAGGGAAAAAATCGCAATACTTCCAACTACCAAGAAATAGCCGTAATCTCTTCTAATGCTAAATTATTTATAACATTGTTAAATTTTCACTTCTTGGAACATCTTGAACCAAACTCTCTTATTGCTAATCACCAATAAGTCTTCTGCAAGACAAGATTCACTGTCCTATCTCACTCCAGTATGGTCGTCTTCTCTGGAGAACTATGGGGAATCCTTTGTAATTGCCCATGATGTCTCTAAAACTTTTGACAGTGTGGCACAGGGCTATGTTGGCCAAACTTACTGCTGATGGCCATACCCCTTCTCTCTTTTCTCCCATTTCCAGTTTTCTTGCTGATCACTTTACATCTGTGGTTGTTGAAGGCGCAATATCTAGCTTATTTTCAGTTTCCAGTAGTGTTCCACAGAGCCATGTTCTTTCACCTATGCTGTGCTTTCTCTTCATAAAAAAAATCTTCTACAGTTCCTATTTTCCTTCCTTCTCCACACCTCTTTACTTTTACTCTGCATTCTCTTCACAACTTTTATTTACTAGTCGAAATCAGTTTCACAGCACTTTTTTCAACTCTTAACTTCAATATACAGTGAGTGTATGAGCGGGGTACCCAAAATTCAGTTTTAATGCTTCCAAGACAGTTTCTGGCTAGCTCTTTATCTTTATCTCCTAAAGCCCTATTGCCTTCAAAAAGAGTTTTTTTCTCTTAAGTCTATTAACATATTAGGAAATCTTGGAAGAGTCACATAATTCAGGTCTCTAACTGAGCATCTAAAGAAATTGGGATTTCGGTCTCCTTTTTGCTATTTCTTTTCCTCTTTTCAGTTACTAAAATTTTTATTGAAATTTAATCAGTCTCTACATAAAGAATGCTCTGGGTGTTTTTTCTTTTACTTATCTCCTTGAGAGTTTGAGCTTAATTCCATCAGAATCATCAAGGATTCATTTCTTACGTGTAATCTGGATTCTCTTTCTCTTCATCATAAGGTATCATCCATTTTTCTATTCTGTTGATACTACTTCCATAACTACTCTGATGAGTTGTCAAGTTGCATCCCTCCCTTGCTGGCATTGCCAAGTAACACTTGCCAACAGTCTCGACTCACAGGAAATATTATGAACTTCTTAGCTCCCAGATTGGCCAGTGTAGCAACTCCTTTTTCATTTCCACCTCCAGACTCTGGAACTCTCTTCCTCCTTTTGTCTTCCCTATCCCTTATAACCTTTCTTCTTCAAAAAGCTGATCCATCGCCATCTCAGGACCAAATCATACCATGTTTTCATGTCATCGTTACTTCGGGTATTCTTTCATCCTGTACTTTTCCTATTGTGTATCATTATCTTAAATCAACCTTGTCCTTAAGCTGCTTCTTTTTTTGTGCACGGGTGCAATGAGAGAAAATTCCTTGCCTTTTTTGGTGTCACACTCATGAAAAGTGAAAGTAAAAGGGAGGAGATTAGAAGCATGTTAGTGAGTGGTGACTTGGTCCTCCAGTGAACTCCTGCATGCTTTGACTTGAACGCCCCTTCACAAGAGAGAGTAAGGTCTTTGTAGCTATATAGATAAGAAGCAATAAAACCAAATATAACAGTGCACAAAATGAATAATGTGGTAGAGAATGTGCAAGTGGTTTTAATAATGCAAGACAAAAGAAACCCTTACAGAAAAAAAAAATACTTATTTAAGAAGCAATGAACACAAGCATTAAACAGTCTGTGTTGAGGACATTTTCTTGAAAAAGAGATATTTTAGCCTGCCATAAAAGGACCTCATAGCTTTTTCTTTTTTAAAGTGATTAGTTCTTTACAAGTAACTCTAAATTGCCTGATGAGTAAGGCATATGCTGTTGCCAAGTTATTTAGCAAGATATGAAGAGGTTTTAACAACTATAAATGAGGATGTTTGAACACTGTAAAATAACACCTAATTGTAAGGTACAGCTTGCAAAGACCAGATTTGCTCTGAACGAGAAAATGCGAACAACATGGTATTATGAGGCGCCTATTCTCTTACAACTCCCGTTTCCACGTTTACGTAGAGTCATAGTTCTACTTAGACTCTTCCAAGGTCCTGGAGTTTTCACCTAATCTTCTTTTATCCAGATCTCCATTCAAGCCTAATTTACAATACCCATCCACCTTTGCTTTGGTG
>JAXCGZ010000735.1:35000-40000 GCA_037179515.1 Halocaridina rubra
GATGAGGCAATGTTTAAATGTTACATATATTACAAGTGTCATGATTTCTCTGTTGAGTAGATTGCAAATAACTTATTTTCGAGCTTTATTAAGACAAATAGCATTTTTTTTTTTCATTTCTAGCACCCTGTCATGTCATACCATAATTCTATTTCATAAAAACTTATGAAATGCTTCTTGAAAAAAAAATTCAGAATATTAGCATCTACAAAGTTAAACTTATGAATCACAGCATAAAACAGCTTATAAAAATCTTTTCACATTTTTCTATATCACAAAGGCTATTCAAATTTGAATTAATAATTAACTTTAAATACTTAAGCTTATCTATAAATTTTATAAGTGTACTACTACTTATATGGATTACAGTTATATTACTTGCGGCTCTAAAGCCACCACAAGTTCTGGAATTCATACAAGTTATCTTATTAGCATTGGCAATCAGATATAACTCATAGAGTAATTCCATATGGTAATCCAGAAGCAACTGGAGACTACTTTATCCGGTGCAATTAAGCATGGATCATCAGCAAATGCTGTTTTTTTTGCGGTATGAATACTCAATATACAATCAAATTTAATTTTAAAATTTTATCTAATTTATCACATACATATATATTTAAAAAAAATGGGGATAAAATTCCACCCTGTCACACACCATTTCGTAATTGTCATATATCAGAACAAGTTGTTTTGCTTTTAACATAGGCAGATTGATTTTGATAAATAGAAAATAATATATTCACGACATCAAGCAGTACTGTATTATTAATTAAAGATAAATTCATCTTGTAGTGTTTTACACCATCAAATGCTTTAGTTAAATCTAAAAATGATGTATAAGCATACATATCGTTCCTTACGTAATGACTAATAGTTTCTTTAAGAATAGTTCTTTGTATTTGTGCCGAGACACCCTTTCTGAGCCTGTTCTGACTTTTATTGATGATTACACAAGACTTCATGCAGTGAAGTAAAATATACTCAATATGTTTTGGAAACTTTTAGGAGATCACTACAGGTCTGTAATTACCAGAGGTAAAAAGATCTCCCATATAGTTTTTCACAATAGATGTTAGATGTCCTATTAGCACGCCATTAGGCACGAACGAATGACTCAAGAAGCATGTGAAAAGTCTTGAACCGATGGCATGTAAGCATTCTTAGAACATATTTCAAATGATAAGAGTGTATGTTATCATTACCTATGTCAGTTTTTAAAGTTTCAATTGCATTTTTACATGATAAATAAGAACTTTCCCGCATCTCATATTGCTATTTCTCTCATTTAGAGTTTTCCATGAAATCCACTTGGAATATCCTGAAATATGGAATTACTGGATACATTTTAAGCTTTGGCATTGATCACTGACAGAATGTCTATTTTATATGAGATATCGTCTATTTAACAACATCTAATTGAGAATAGCCATATTTTATTTTCTTGACATCATTCCAGAATGAGTTCATATATTTCTTAGAGAATGAATCACCATGACCTTGATTTCTCTGAGTTCCCATTTTTCTTACACTCTAATAAACTCTTTTTAAAGTTTTACGAGACTCTTACGTTACTTCAAATTCTATGCCGGTTCTACATTTACCTTTAGCCTTCCATTCCAGGAATTTCTCTCTAGCAATGGAACTAAGATTTTTGCAACATGTATTCTAACCAGGAATGGTTTAACTCCTCTTTTTATGAAAATTTCTAAATTTCCTTGCAGAGTCGTGCAGTGTCTGAATAAAATATTCATATGCTTGATTTCACAACTGCTTATAAAACACATTAGCAAATGCTTTATCGACACGAACAATTATATATTATCAAAAATTAATAAACTATTCATTATATTCTGTTGTACTTTTCAACGTCAGAATCGACATTGCATACCACGGGACAAACATATCCAGGACAAACGCAGATTATTTATTCTCATACTTATTTTTTTTCTTTTGAGTGTGACACAGGGACAGGTAAAAAGCTGTAATTATCAATAAAGGCCCAGACACGAGTAAGCACCGAGACGAAGGAAAAGAAAAAGGTTAAGGATAAGGCAGAAATGAGGTGATATTACACATAGATAAACGACAGACAGAAAAAAGTCAATGTACAGAACACCTAGAGATATAGAAGATAAGGCCCAGAGATGACGATAGATCTGCTTTTTGAAGGATGACAGGTTATAAGAATTAGGAAAGTCAGATGGAGAAAGAGAGTTCCAGAGTCTGGAGGTAGATGGGAAGAAGCAGTCGCTGCACCGACCATTCCGCCAGCTACAAATCTCCACACAATACCTGTGAGTGTTATGCAGCCTCAGCAGTGGGAGAGGGAAGCAACTCGCCAACTCATCCGAGCAGAGATGGGAGTAGTAGCGATAGAAAAGAAAAACGGTAGATGCCTTACAGCAAAGAAAAAGAGAATTCAGATTAGAAGCAAAAGAAGAATTATTAACGAGTCTGACTGCCTTACATTCAATCCAATCAAGGAGATAAGTATAAGAAAAATTGCCCGAGATGTGTGAGCAGTATTCTAAGAAGGGGACAGATAAGACCTTTAAGGATTTTAAGTAGCTGTAAAGAGGATAAGTAATGGCGAAAACGATACAGCCCCCATATTTTTTGGAAGAAGTTTTCGAAATTTGGAATATGTAATTCCTCCAAGACAAGTTAGAGGCTATTTGAATTTTTAATATGTTAATAGATTAAAGAGGGCAAATTTTGTTAGTTTCGAAGACAATAGGGTTATCAGGAGGAGAAGAAGATAATGAGATAGCCAGAAACTTTGTCTTGGAAGCATTGAATTTAACTGAGTTTTTAGTACAGCACTCATATACCCTTTGCAAATTGGAGTTGAGAGTAGAAGAAAGAGTGATACGAGACTGATTACGAGTAGCAGATGAAGGTTGTGAAGAAAAAACAGAGGAAAGGTGAAGGGTAGAATTATCATCAAAGGCATGAACAAGAGAAGAAGATGGGGATTGCAGAAAGATAATTTATGAAGAGAAGGAACAAAGTGAGTAAAATACCCGAGCCCTGTGGAACCCCACTGGTAACAGAGCAAGGACTAGATGTCGCACCATTAACATATACAGATATTAAACGGTCAGCAAGAAAACTGGAATCAGAGAACAGAAAGAAGGGCTAAAGCCATAAGCATTGAGTTTGATCAACAGAGTCTTGTGCCAGACTATGTCAAAAGCCATAGAGATATCAAGGGCATCGACAAAGGATTTCCCATAGTTCCTCAGAGAAGATGACCATACATGAATAAGATAGGAAAGGAGGTCACCAGTGGATCTTGCCTTGCAGAAGCCGTACTGGTGATCGGAGATAAGTGAGTTAGATTCAATACATTTTAAAAAGTGAGCATTGAGCAAAGTTTCAAAAAAATTAGCAATAGAGGAGGGTAGGGCAATTGGTCGGTAGTTGAAAGGAATAGAGCGGTCACCCACCTTAGGAACAAGATTAACTAGAGCATGCTTCCTAGATGAAGGATAGATACTGGTTGACAGAATGATGCAAAATATTCAGCAAAGCACGGGAAACAGTTCATATGCAAACTCCTTAACAAAACTTGCAGGGATACCATTGGGACCAGATGCCTTGATCGTCTTTAGCGAGGGAAGACCCTCATGATCTTTGCACGAAGAAAGGATAAGGGAGGACATAGGGCTAGAGAGGCGTAAAGATTGAGGGACAAGTGTGCTGGAATCGTTTTTAAAAGAATTGGCAGGAGAATGATCCAAAATAAATTTGTCATAACAAATACATAATCTATTAAATAAAGCTTGATTTCATGTTACTATATGGTCCAGCCATTAAGTACTGTTATAAGCAGGACTAAGATATGCAAAGGAAGCTATGGGTAGCACAACTTTGTTTGCAGTAGTTAATGATGACTCATGGGAAAGTTCTTTAAGTTCATTCCAAAATCTGCTCTTTATAGGATCCACATTAAAATCACCAATCAGTATTGTTTTATTGATTTGATTGGACTGGCTGGGAGCAGCATTTTTAGCTAAAAAACACTTCAAGACAAACAGGGGTAATATTTATATAAATAGATTTCCTCCAATTCACTTCCATTCCCCCAGGAAGTCTCCCAGAAAAAGAACTCGAATTACTAAGCTCACTTGAAACAGTAATGAAATAGAATTCATCATTAAGTATGTTCAGAAAGTTACTATTCATCTTAGGTAAAATGATTTCCTTTAATAAAGCAAGGTCAGATATTCCACCACTACCTCCGCTCAGTAAATTTACATCCAATGTTTTTCCAATCACCCTCCTGTCCACCACAACATAATCCATTAATACTTTGTCCACTACTCTTCCATTACCTACAGAGACCTATAGGTATACACATCCTTCTTTCTAAAATGAATATTAACCATTAACACATCCTTCTCAATACACATTTCCTTCATTTTCTCTCCACTCTCATTCCTACTAAGTACTCCATCCTTCCCAATTAAAACATCCTCTTGTTCAATCCCTTCTCTAGCATTGAAATAGCCATCAACATCACTTTCAAACTCATTTTTCTCTTTCTCCCTCACTTCTTTCACTGCCAGGGCCATATGCGCTCACAAACTCCCAAACCATGCATCCCAGTCTAACTTTAGCCATATTATTTGAGTTGATGTTTCATTCCATTCCACCACACACCTTCTCATATCTTCACTTAATGACAGAGCCATTCCTTCTCTTCTTCTCCTTCTCTCAACTCCAGACACATTACCTACCACACTCCTAAATGTCACCTCACCATTCCCTTTTGTCTTAGTTTCACTAAGTGCAGGTACATCCATCTTTCTCTCCAAAAACATACCCAATATCACTTCCCACTTACTTTCACCTCTACTACAATCACGCATATTCAGAGACAAATTACAATATCTCTGGCTGGATCTCTGCAGCTAGCATATGATCGCATTTCTTGGTCACTTGTAGGATAAAAACTGAAGAAGAGAGAGATTCCCAATAACCCCACTCCACCC
>JAXCGZ010000735.1:42500-44078 GCA_037179515.1 Halocaridina rubra
ATATATATATATATATATATATATATATATACATATATATATATATATATATATATATATATATATATATATATATATATATATATATATATATATATATATATATATATATATATATATATATATATATATATATATATATATATATATATATATATATATATATATATATATATATATATATATATATATATATATATATGCATATATATATATATATATATATATATATATATATATATATATATATATATATATATATATATATATATATATATATATATATATATATATATATATATATATATATATATATATATATATATATATATATATATATTTATATATATATATATATATATATATATATATATATATATATATATATATATATATATATATATATATATATATATATATATATATATTTATATATATATATATATATATATATATATATATATATATATATATATATATATATATATATATATATATATATATATATATATATATATATATATATATATATATATATATATATATATATATATATATATATATATATATATATATATATATATATATATATATATATATATATATATATATATATATATATATATATATATATATATATATATATATATATATATATATATATATATATATATATATATATATATATATATATATATATATATATATTTTATATATATATATATATATATATATATATATATATATATATATATATATATATATATATATATATATATATATATATATATATATATATATATATATATATATATATATATATATATATATATATATATATATATATATATATATATATATACATATATATATATATATATATATATATATATATATATATATATATATATATATATATATATATATATATATATATATATATATTTATATATATATATATATATATATATATATATATATATATATATATATATATATATATATATATATATATATATATATATATATATATATATATATATATATATATATATATATATATATAGTGGTAGCGCCTTGACTTAGTAATCATAAGTCCTAGGTTCGAGTCCCGGTCGGGGTAAAAAATGATTCATATATATATATATATATATATATATATATATATATATATATATATATATATATATATATATATATATATATATATATATATATATATATATATATATATATATATATATATATATATATATATATATATATATATATATATATATATATATATATATATATATATATATATATATATATATATATATATATATATATATATATATATATATATATATATATATATATATATATATATATATATATATATATATATATATATATATATATATATATATATATATATATATATATATATATATATATATATATATATATATATATATATATATATATATATATATATATATATATATATATATATATATATATATATATATATATATATATATATATATATATATATATATATATATATATATATATATATATATATATATTATA
>JAXCGZ010000736.1:0-5000 GCA_037179515.1 Halocaridina rubra
GTATTATTAGTATTATTATTGTTATTATTATTATTATTATTATTATTATTATTATTATTATTATTATTATTATTATTATTATTATTATTATTATTATTATTATTATTATTATTATTATTATTATTATTATTATTATTATCATTATTATTGTTATTATTATTATTATTATTATTATTATTATTATTATCATTATTATTGTTGTTGTTGTTGTTGTTGTTGATGTTGTGTTTTTTCTCTCTCTCTTTCTGATATATATATATATATATATATATATATATATATATATATATATATATATATATATATATATATATATATATATATATATATATATATATATATATATATATATATATATATATATATATATATATATGCAAACAAATATTTTCTCCCCAACCGGGACTCGAACTCAGACCACAGATCACGAGTCTAAGACTCTACCACTGCTCTAGCAAGGCCACTAAAATTCTCCTATCTCTAGTCAGACTAGAGATACACATTCGTCCACTATGGACTTCATGTGTCTCAAATGGGAGAAGCCGTGACACTTATGCAGATCTGTAGAGGTTTTTACCAAATCCTTTGTTGGAATAGCACTAGGATTTCATTTATTATTAAATATATACATAAAAAGTGCATTACATACAAGCAAATATTCCCTCCCTAACCAGGACTCGAACTCAGACCCATATATCATGAGTCGAAGACTCTACCACTGCTCTAACAAGGCCACTAAAACTTCTCCTACCTCTGGTCTTTGAGACACACGATGCCCATAGTGGACGAATGTGTTTGTCTAGTCTGACTAGAGATAGGAGAAGTTTTAGTGGCCTTGCTAGAGCAGTGGTAGAGTCTTAGACTCGTGATGTGTGAGCCTGAGTTCGAGTCCCGGTTGGGGAGGAAATACTTGTTTGTATGTAATGCACGGTCTATGTGTATATCTAAGTAAACAAAAAGAAAAAAAAGAAAGAAAATATATATATATATATATATATATATATATATATATATATATATATATATATATATATATATATATATATATATATATATATATATATATATATAATATATATAGTGTCAACTGATTCAATATCATAAATATTATAAAAAAGATGCAAGAATGATCAAATATATGAAGCACTAGATTACAAGTTAGTCTTATGTGCCAATTGGCTGGGTGTGAACTTGAGAAAGAATCGGTTCTTTTATTAGACTCCCGTTTCCATACCTTCATCTGTTTAGTTTCCTGAATTGATAAGAGGCGACAGACGACAAACGCTACTACTTTTCCTGCCACAATTCCAACAAAACAAAACATTTTTTTATAGAAAAACTTATTTGGTGATAATATATGTACCTATATGTGTGTAATTGTGTTTGTGTGTGCGTAAGTGCACTAATGTGTGTAAAAATTAACATTAGGCAGCTAGGTAAATTTTTACTTTTTTGTAAGTATCGATTAACTAAAGTGAAAAGTCAATATAATTACTTACGGTAATTTTGAAAACTCTACGGTCCAACTGCATAATATTTGAATACCTCTTTTTTTTCCGGTGTAAGGCAAAAATGCGTTTTCCTTTTATTAATAGTAATAATATTAATATTATTATTAATAATAATAATAATAATAATAATAATAATAATAATAATAATAATAATAATAATAATAATAATAATAATAATAATAATAATAATAATATTAATAATAATTCTTCCTTTTCTTATTATTATTTTTATTATTACTATTATTATCATTATTATTATTATTGTTATTATTATTATTATTATTATTATTATTATTATTATTATTATTATTATTATTATTATGATTATTATTATTATTATTATTATTATTATTATTATTATTATTAATTACAGATATATTTTTTTATTGTATGATGTAAAACAATATTTTCATTTTATATTTAAACTTATTTCCAAATTTCTCTTATGGCCACTTGTTGCTTCATAATCATTCTTTTTGATTCGCTAATCATGTGCTTGTGTGTATGTGTGTGTGTGTGTGTGCATTTATGTTATTCATGAATAAACTGCATTTTTAATCTTTTTTCTGTATATATATATATATATATATATATATATATATATATATATATATATATATATATATATATATATATATATATATATATATATATATATATATATATATATATATATATATATGTATATATATGTATATGTATATATATATATATATATATATATATATATATATATATATATATATATATATATATATATATATATATATATATACATATACATATATATACATATATATATATATATATATATATATATATATATATATATATATATATATATATATATATATATATATATATATATATATATATATATATATATATGTATATATATATATATATATATATATATATATATATATATATATATATATATATATATATATATATGTATTTATCTATATATATATATAGATAGATGTGTATATATATATATATATATACATATATATATATATATATATATATATATATATATATATATATATATATATTTATTTATTTATTTATATATATATATATATATATATATATATCATCATACGTTTTCTTTTACGCCTGTATTCAGTAACTTCAATTTGTACTACAAATGACTCAAAGCTATGTAGATAAGTAAGTATAAATTAATGCAAAAATATATATTACAAAATTGAAATATATCGTATCCTGCAAGTTTTATCTAGCATAAAACTTTCTACAAAATAATAACTCAAGACCGTATAGAAAAAATTATATTTTTTACATTCTTACCTTTAGCAGATTTTTTTGTTGTAAAACGAATGAGAGAGAGAGGGCGAGCGAGTGATGGTAATTTGAACGAGTTTTATACGTGTGATATTTTGAGTTCGATGGATGTTAATTTCTTTTTGCGTTGACGGCAAGTGGACGCACAACCAACTCTCTCGCTCGCTTCTAACTCCCGCCTTTATATACCGTAGCCAGCTGCCAGAGCTGTTTAAAACAATTACTAAATCTTCATTTTTCACTATTATATGTAATACATATATTGTATTATATTTACTTACATAATAGTTAGTACTTTCTCATATTGTTAGACTGTTTATTAAAGTATTTTATAGCTTCAAACGAGCGAAAGAATATGAAAAACTATTTTCAGAAATTTGAGGGGTGTTTTCATATGACGTCATGATCTCAGTTTGTGATCTTGCCCAGCTTTGCGTGGGTTGCAGCCGGCGTTTATTTTGTGAATTCAACGGCGTCGAAACCTCATCTTTTGCATATATGAGGTACTAACAACTCTGTTATGCATAAAATTAATATTATTCTTTTTTCCTTACTGATTTAGTTATAACGTACATTATTATAAATTCAGTTATCAGAATTAGTAACGCAAATTGTTCTATACCATTTTCATCACTACAGATCATTATATATATATATATATATATATATATATATATATAATATATATATATATATATATATATATATATAATATATATATATATATATATATATATATATATATATATTATCTATATATATATATATATATATATATATATATATAATATATTTTTTATTCTTCAAAATATCGTCATGTACAGTGCCTCATTTTATGCTGCATTCTTTATTTGGTTATGGATGAGATTTACTTATGTTATTTCTACAGAATATCTTTATATTCTATTAGTAATTTTAGTGGTAAGTCACGGACTGAGGTTAGTAAGGGTAACGATTACATTTGCCAAAACAAGTCCTTCGCAAGAAGGCAACCGCCCTAGCACTTAGTAGAAAAGGGAGTTCGAGACGTAAAACCGAATCAGTGGTAAGTTAGTCAATAGCCTAAAATATATTATATTACGTAGTCTGTGTTATATGATTAGTGAAATATTTATTTTGAATTTTCTAAGACTCAATAACTCACAGCTTAAGTGGTAGCGTCCACGGTCTGAGGTTAAAAAGTGCATTTACTCACGATGACGATCACACCTTCCAAAACCAAAGACTTTCGCGAGAGGGCACCGTCCTTGCCCTTACTAGGAAATTGAGGCAGAGACGTAAAACTGAACACTCAGTATTTATATATATATATATATATATATATATATATATATATATATATATATATATATATATATATATATATATATATATATATATATATATATATATATATATATATATATATATAATATATATATATATATATATATATATATATATATATATAAATATATATATATATATATATATAATATATATATATATCTATATATATATATATATATATATCTATATATATATATATATATATATATATATATATATATATATATATATATATATATATATATAATAATAATAATAATAATAATAATAATAATAATAATAATAATAATAATAATAATAATAATAATAATAATAATAATAATAATAATAATAATAATAAAATACATTTCGCTTTTGGCATTTTATAAACAGTTAGAAAAAGTATTTTTCCTCTCCCTAATAATTTTCTATCGAAATTCAAGTGAGAGTTTTGTTCTGGTTACGAGAGGTTATGAAAGCATTGGAGATACAATATTATACTTTATTAGGGTTATGGTAAGGATTTCCAACATAGAAATGTCATTAGGCTCTAATTGGACCCCTTATCAAACACCCGTTTGTGATAAACAGAGCAACTTGTATTAAACTCAAGCAAATAACATACTAATCAAATATCTCTGGACATGGAATAAAATGCTCCCTTTGAACTATATGGAAAAAAGGTATCTGAGTTCTTATAAAGTAGATCAGAGTTTCGAAAAGAATGAAATAAAAGCTTTTGAATTCATATTCTGTAAGCAAAAAAATATGAATTCATTTAATTCTCTTAATGTTGTTAGACGGCATTTCTATGAATAAGAAAACTTATATTGCTAAGTAAATAAATGCAGTTCAGTTACGTCTCTCTCTCTC
>JAXCGZ010000736.1:10000-44051 GCA_037179515.1 Halocaridina rubra
TTACTCCGTTATTCTTCCTTATAATACTCTAATAACAAGCGACCTATAACATCACAACTATTGCATAATTTAGATTCTTACATACACACGGACAGAGTGACGAAAACCATCCCAGCCAATCAGAAAAAAGAATCACAGCCTAACAAGACATAACCACAGAAATGTCCCAGATCTTGAAGACGAATTTAGATTTGCCCTAACATTGAAGCTGATAGCTTTATCTCGCGATCAATGCTGTGTTGATCATGTCCTCGTAAATGTGCATTAATATGTAAGAAAATAATGTTTGATACATCAACTGTAGTGATTAACTGAAGAAAACAAAATAAGCTAACCATGTAACACTTGAAGGTGAAAGAGCATTGGTAAGTTAGAGAAATGCGTTGGTAAAGTGCTCTGTATAGACCTTTCCTAACCTAACTTCAGATCTCATTACCTAACCTAATCTCACCATCAAACTCTACCTAACTATAGTAGGTACATATTTGGGTTTGGTTAATCTCTCGTATTTAATAGGAAATGAGATCATGATTAATCTGTTAACTCGGCCTTCCTAATTTGAAAAAAAGGAGCACCTGTTTTTCGAATGGATTAGGATAAAAGTTTCTATGGTATAACTGTTCTTTTTATTGTAACTTTTTATTATCATAAGACAGCCTAACTTAGCCTAACTTCAAGTGAAAAAGAACTGGTTAGGTCTTGAATAAAATGTAAAATGGTAAAATGTAATAATTTGAAAAAAAAATATAACCTTACAACGTTTGCATTCCCATATAATTTAAATGAGGAATCGAAGTGTCTTCCCTACCGGCAGGCAGACGTTTGCGGTAGGTTAAGTTAGTTGACGAAAATCGTTGTGTCCATAAGTAAAGTTTTACCCAATATATATATATATATATATATATATATATATATATATATATATATATATATATATATATATATATATATATATATATATATATATATATATATGTTCTAAAGGACTTTACTTAAAGATAATTACGTATTAAATTCTTGAGTGTCTGTTTAAATATTCAGAGAAGCTCATAAACTATTCTCACAGCCGGAAATTTCCGCGATTTTGAGCTGCTAATTTTTGCGTAATTGGGACTGGGAATACAAACAAACAAACGTTTATTTCTAATTTTGTACAATGGTTATTCTTCTTAAACATCTTAAGCATTTTTATTTTTTTCCTATAATAAGTTTATAAAACATAAAATTAACCGATCCTAGCCTGATTTGATACTAGCTGAAATAAAAAGAAAATACGAGAAGCTAATAACTAACCTGCTAAATCCCATGCTATGAATTGTTCAAGTTAACCTAATCTCCTGTCGCAATGGCATCCCTTAATAAACCCAATTATAACTGACTGCTTATCATATGCTTTATTAATGAGTATGCAAGCTATAAATGCATTCCAGTATTCATTGCGACTTTATGTAATTGCTTAAATGATAATGCCATTACCTGTGTTCAGATTACTCTGTTGCTGCTACTGCTGCTGGCGTCGCCGCTTCGTTTACGCAATTCCTAAAAGGATGACGCTTGGGCACGTTAAAAGTCCTTCTAGAAATTAAGTGTCCTTACCTCATTTTCATTAGTTTTTAAGTGTATTGGGTAGCACTCGCTTAAATTACCCTTATATTTTGAACCATTTTCCTGTATATGAAATGCTATAGCAGAATTTCCCTCACCGAAAGTTTGATTGGGGTACATGGAAACATTATTATTATTATTATTATTATTATTATTATCATTATTATTATGATTATTATTATTATTATTATTATTATTATTATTATTATTATTATTATTATTATTATTATCATTATTATTATTATTATTATTATTATTATTATTATTATTATTATTATTATTATTATTATTAGCTTTATTTTTATATTTATTTTTAATTTTATTTTTATTTTTATTTTTATTTTCATTATTACATTTAAAGGATTAGCACAATCGACAAATCGACAAAACTACTGTACTGAATGTAGCTTTAGTTTGTTTGTTACTGGTAAACTCATAACAAATGGAAGCAACACAGCTGAGATGAAAGCAAATCTTGTTCCACATGCAGTATTTTTGTGTGATTTTGGCAAAGAAATGTATACAGAAATGTTATATTAACTTAAGTTTTGTTTTAAATTTGTTACTTGAAAGCCTTAATATAAACAGAAGCTAGAAAACAGCACAAACAAATGCTGTTTATACACAAATGTTCTTGTATATAACATCACTGCTCTTCAATATATTTTACTTGAAAAGTAATATTTTACATGAAAATTCATTCTGTTGAACACTATATTACCTGTATACCAATTGACATAATGATAAATGCCATCAATACTTTTTCCATAAAGGTAATTACGAATTATTTTACCTGTCAAATGTTCGTAGTGCCTCGCATATCAAGCAATATCGTAGCTCACAATGACTATATAGGACGTGAGTTACACATTTTGCTTAGTCACAATGAGTCCCCATTCGAATGGGAATGGACGCAGATATGTTGGAGCTCAGGTCTGAATACCCTCCCTAACGCCTCGCGGTGGAAACATACACGCTTAAGTCGCTTCCCGACTAGCGCTCTCTACCAAAAATGAGGCTGAGATGCGAGGTTTGGGCTTTGTGAGTGTATATGGCCATGACAGTGAAAGAAGTGAGGAAGGAAGAGAAGAATTTTGCATGAAACTGAACGAGTGTGTGGAAGACTTGGAGATGAATGTGAATGTGGTGTTGATGGGAGATTTGAATGCTAGAGTAGGGAATAAGCCAGTGGATGGTGTACTTGGGAAGTATGGAATACCTGTTAGGAATGAGAGTGAAGAGAAAATTATAGAAATATGTATTGAGAGAGATGTTGATTGCTAATATTGTATTTGAAAAGGATGTGCACAAGCATACATGGGTCAGAGTTGATAATGGAATAGTTGACAGATCATAAATGGATTATGTGGTGGTGGACAGGAGGGTGATTGGAAGAGTATTGGATGTGAATGTACTGAGAGGAGCTAGTGGTGGAATATCTGATCATTATTTAGTGGAGTATAGAGTGGGAATGGGTAAAAAGATGAAGAATAGTAGAAGTGAGAGAGGAAGAAAGGTGCTAAAAGTGAATGAATTGTATAAGAATGAGAAAAACTGAGTATAAGGCTAGTCTGAGGATGTGTAGAATGTAGTGGAAGAGAAGTGGAGGGAGTGGAAGAAGAATGTGGTTGTTTCAAGGTGAAAGTTGTGAGTGTGCCGAGGCAGTGTGCAGAAGGAGACTAACTGAAGACTGACTCTTGGAAAAAGATACTTTGCCCAGTGGAAGTGGAGCTTCCCAGCCATTGTGTGTTTCCAAGAGGGTTTCATTTATCATTGCTTCTTCTCTTTCCTGACGATGAAGGTTTGAAGCCCTGTTGGAAGAAAAAGGAAACATTTGTGAATAGTGGAAGGAGCAGATGATTGCAGTAGTGACTAAAAAGAAGCACACACTTGAGGTATGGTTGCAGGTAGGTAATGTAGAGGAACATGAAAGGTATTGTGCAAAAAGAAGATTAACAAAGCGCGTGGTGAGGGAGGCAAAGAGAGAAGCAGATGTAAAGTGGGGTAGCTGCTTGTCTGAGAATTTTGAAAGGAATAAAAAGATGTTTGGAATGAAGTGAAAAGAGTGAGGAAAGGTGAGTCTGGTAGGGAGGAGAGGGTGAAAGAAGCAGATGAGCAAGGTACTGCCCAATGAGGAAGATAATAGAGAGGCAGAGATTGTGGCTGTGAGAAACGAATGGAGAATGTCAATATTATGTGATGAGAATGATGAGAGAAATAACAAAAGAGGAGGTACATTTGGCACTGAGAGCAAAGAGAGCAGGTAAAAGACCAGGGATAGATGGATGTCATGTTGAATGCTCGTCAAAGGGTGGGAAGGCATTAGTAGAATGCATGGTTAGGTTGTTGAATGTATGTTCCAGGAAAGGGAGGGTTTCAGTTGATTGGAGAAGTGCATGTGTAGTTCCACTTTACAAAGGGAAAGGAGATAAGTATGAGTATTGTAGTTTTAGAGGAATTTTTTGAGTGTAGTTGGTAAGGTGTGTGGAAGAGTGTTAATCGAAAAAATTGGGAAAGGTACTGAGAGATTGACTGGAGAAGAACAGTGCGGGTTCAGGAGAGGAAGAGGATGTATGGATCAGGTGTTTGTGGTAAGACAGGTGTGTGAGAAGTTCTTAGAGAAGAGTAGGGGCACTTTTTTTGGCTTTTATGGACTTAGAGAAAGCGTATGACAGGGTAGATAGAGAGGGGTTGTGGAGTGCGTTGCGACTGTATGGAATAAGTGGAAGTTTGTTGAATGCAATGAAGAGTTTTTACATGAATAGTGGAGCATGTGTGAGAGTTGGGAATGGTATGAGTGATTGGTTTGAGGTGAATGTAGGAGTTGCGTCAAGGTTGTGTAATGTCGCCATGAGTGTCTTTAATGTATATATATGGATGGAGTGGTATGGGAAGTAAATGAAAGAGTTAAAGACAGAGGCTTGGAACTAGTGGGTGAGGATGGAAGAGTGTGGAAATTGAATCAGTTGCTATTTGCGGATAATACTGTACTGGTGGCTGATAATGATAATGAACTGAATCATTTGGTGACTGAATTTGATAGGGTGTCTGAAAGAAGGAAGTTGCGGTTGAATATTGAAAAAGTAGTCATGAGATGCACGAGGAATGTTAATGTTGGCAGGAGTGAATGGGGAGTTGCTTGAGGAAGTTGAGTGTTTTAAGTATATGGGGTCGCATGTATCAAAGAGTGGACGAGTGGATGCAAAGATAAGTCACGGAGTGAAGGAAGCTAGTAAATGTCTAGTTGGGTTGAAACGTGTAATGAAAAATTTATATTTGGGAACAATTGCAAAGAGAAGGATATATGAAGGTGTGATTGTATGGAGCAGAGACTTGGAATGCAAGAGAGGATGTTTGAAAAGTACGTTTGGTGTATCTAGAACAGATAGAGTAAGAAATGAGAATGTCAGGCAGAGAACGGGTGTTGAAAGGAAGCTGTCATAAGTTAGATCAGAGATTGTCGAGTTGGTTTGGACACATGGAAAGGATGGGTGATAAACGAACAGTGAAAAGTGTGGAGTGCAGAAGTGACTGGAATTAGGTCAAGAAGGGGGCCTAGAATGATGTTGATGGATGGCTTGAAAATGGCATTGAATACACGTGGAATGTCTGTGGAGCAGGGAAGAGTGTGTGCAAGAGATAGGAAAGAGTGAAGAAAGATCGTGTATAGATGACGCGGGCCAAAGGGATATCTCGCACCTGCTAGCTCAGTGAACTGTGATAGACCGTTGTGAGGGGAGTTGCAATGTGATGAAGAGGGGGGGTAAGCCAGTTGCGGCTGCCGGGCCTTATTGTAGACTATACTTGTCAGTCTACCTTGTGGGAGACTCAAGCAGGGTGATGGGGGGGGAAACGTGGTAACCCTTTATCCCCAAGGAGCTAAAAGGAGTGTGTGTGGATCGTAGTAAATGAGTGTTTCTTGGCTCGGTCACCCCTCTTACAAGGAAGAATGAGGCCATGTGAATATATAGGAATGCATGTATGAATATATATATATATATATATATATATATATATATATATATATATATATATATATATATATATAGAGAGAGAGAGAGAGAGAGAGAGAGAGAGAGAGAGAGAGAGAGAGAGAGAGAGAGAGAGAGAGAGAGAGAGAGAGAGAGAGAGAGAGAGAGAGAGAGAGGAGAGAGAGAGAGAGAGAGAGAGAGAGAGAGAGAGAGAGAGAGAGAGAGAGTCTATAGGTGTATTTTGTGAGTATTGTTTACAAAGGTTGTTCAAATATACACAAAAAAATATCATTGCAATACATTGTTTACCTAGCCTAACACATCCTTACATATAACTGTTATGAGCAACCTAAAATTACAATGGAAAAGAACGCAGGCATTGGGAAAATTTTAGGAGAGGGGATTATTCTCTTATTAAAAAATAAATTATTTTTCCGACAGTTTTCTTTGTAAAACAAACGATTCTAAACTTCATTTCTGGTGCAAAACACCTCACCTAGGGGAACGCGTCCTCTCTAGCCGGGGGCGGACCCCTTTAAGGGTGTTTTCCCCTAGCCGGGGGCTTCGCCCCCCGGACCCCCGTTAGGGGTACATGTGTACCCTAACAGCAGTCGATTTCTCTAAAAGGGGTTTGATCGATTTCGTTTCAGTCTAGTTTTTTTTAAATTCGTCTCTTCATTATTGAAAGGCGGCACCGGGTAAATATGCGGTTCAGTAATATTGTCTTACTTTGGGTTCGGTTTTACGCCACGAACTCCCTTTTCAACTAAGGGCTAGGACGGTTGCCTTCTTGCGAAGGACTTGTTTTGGCAGATGTAATCGTTACCCTGAGTGTATGCCCTTACTAACCTCAGTCCGTGACGGGGCGCGAACCCTCGACCTGCCTCCTCAGAGTCGCGGACGCTACCATTTTGCCACGGAGACTACAGTAATATTTCCTTAGTGAGATCTATAATTCTATTCATATAAAAAAACAATATTCCATTAATCCCCATAACTAAAATAATAATACCCAGGTATTTTGTATATTATATAATGAACTGTTTGGCGACCGCGGTAACTCAGAGGACCACTGCCGTGTTGGCGTCGTCCGCTTCTGGCAATGCCATTTTGGCGCCATCCATTTTGTAAAGTTTGGCTGGTTAGGTTAGCTAATGTTGGGGTAGGTTTGGTTTCAATTGGTTTTTGATATATAAAAATTAACTTATCGCAAAACGGCAGTCGTCAAATGGGTTGTCGACAAAATGAGTTTAGCAGCAAAACAACTGCTCTAAAACGGCTACACCGAAATGTACCAAACCCTGAATTTTATGCTCATATTAACTTGGACAAAAAGGATATATCCTCATATCCATAATAACATACAAATGGTTTTAATATTTGGCTTACGTATTTTTTTACATTTCCTGAACTAAGATACATTTTTCACTGTTCCATTGAGTTTTGCATAAGTAAATAGTTTGATATGTCTATCTCATGTGTAGTTTTATGAATAGTAATAACGTAGATATTTTCTTCCCTGAGCTGTTGATATGTTCAATAATTAACACCACAGTTCCACTGGCTATGTATCCAAAATGAATAGGGTTTGAAATAGAAAATAGTTAATGACTTATATGGTTTTGTATTAAAAAAATAAAATAATGGGACTTGTGGCCCATATTACCTTTGTAAATGGCAAATAATGGGACTTGTGGCCCATATTAACTTTGTAAATGGCGAATGATTATGGAATACACTGCGGCTGGACAGTTCTCATAATATTCCTGATGACCCCCTGTTTTCATGAAATGTGTACCAAGTTTGATTCGACATCTGTTCCTGAAGATCACTCTGGCATGAAGCTGAGGAATTTTTTGAATTAAAAAATGAGGAGTGTTAGCTTTCTCAAATTCTGGAATTAGCAAATTCTGCCCTGTGAGTATTTCTCTGTTATTTATACGAGCTATTTTCTGGTATAGGTTGTCTAGATTTCACAACTATATCCATGTAGCATTTATGAGAATTGTGCAAGTAACTATTACAAAGAAGATCAGTGAACAAAACTAAGCTTGCTTACCATACTTGAGCATTCAGGGTTTGAAATATTGGTCTTGTATATGTTTCTAACCATATTCTAATTCTAAAGACGAATATATTAATTAATATAAATATACCTATAGCACATCCAGCCCTAATTCCCCAATTCCAATCTATCTGGGTCTTCCCTTATAATGGGGATTAATAGTGACACATGAAACGGCAAACAGCATACATACATTCATATAACTGTGTTAATTACCTCAAATTATTCTATCTTTTATGTATTCTGTACCCATATCATATACTTCATGTGTTTTTGTAATAGTCACCTAAAGGGGATAAGGAACGAATTTCTTGTCATCCCATCTCCCTTAATCCTTCCATACCACAAATAAGTGGCTGAATGAATGAGAATGCACAGGATATGATGAAGAAATTCTGCGTCCCTTTATTGCTCGCTTGTGCTTAAAGGAGACTCTATAAGCATTGTTATTTTGCTTAAAGCATAAGGAAGACATGTTAGGGACTCAGTTTACATATTATAATTTGGTATTCCTTATTTTTAGCTTGTGTAATACTTTTCATAGCTCTTTATGTGTTGTTTGCGTAAGCTTCCAATATTAATTCTGAGTTGACTTACGAAGATATAGTTATTTGTCTTTTTCTTTGTATTATTTTGTTTGTTTGCAGGTTTTGTATTTGCAGTTTCTCACAGTACAAAGTCAAGACTTCTTGCGTTTGCATTTTTTTTTTAAGAAGATACATTTAGTGTACATTTCCTTTTGACTTTGAAGGGAAGGAATTAGGAATGGATTTTAAAGCTGTTTTTCCTTACTTTTCATAGCTTACCATGGTTTACCCAAGTCTTTTCCTAGTGTCTGGTTCAATGGGAAAATACTTTATGTACTCAGCCTAGTGAAGTTTGATCGCAGGAAATGTTTAGTTCTCGAAGTTAAATATCAATTTTGCATTATTATACAGGGTGTCCACAAAGTCTGGGTACATAGGAAATTTCACTATGCAAACCTATTCAATCGAGTTCGCCTGAATTTTGTAAAGCGCATCAAATTATGCATTGAAAATGATGGAAATCATATTGCAAATATTATTTATTAACGTTAGATTTAAATAAAATTGTTTTGTTTTAAAAGTATGTGTTAATCTCCTGTGTACCCAGACGAAGTCTGGGTACACAGGAGAATAACACATACTTTTAAAACAAAACAATTTTATTTAAATCTAACGTTAATAAATAATATTTGCAATATGATTTCCATCATTTTCAATGCATAATTTGCTGCGCTTTACAAAATTCAGGCGAACTCGATTGAATAGGTCTGCATAGTGAAATTTCCTATGTACCCAGACTTTGTGGACACCCTGTACAGTAGTTTGCCGTTTTATATGGGACTATGCATCCCTATTATGTAGATGGGCTCAGGTTGACGAAGGGGAATTCAGGCTGGATGCCCTTCCTAACTTCCCGGGGTGTTTTCGAACACTAAAAGGTCACTTCACGATCATATATTCAATTTGAAATATGTAGGGTTCGCGCCCCGTCACGGACTGAGGTTAGTAAGGGCATACACTCAGGGTAACGATTACATCTGCCAAAAACAAGTCCTTCGCAAGAAGGCAACCGTCCTAGCCCTTAGTTGAAAAGGAAGTTCGTGACGTAAAACCGAAACCAACCATACCTTTAGCTGTGCAAGGGGAGTGGCCGAATCAAAGCACACTTATTCATATATTTGAAGAAACAGAAATGGCAACTTGCAGTAAATATAATATAGATAGCCGTATATTTTACCAATTCTTTAAACCACCTTTTCTATAAATTGCTTTGTCTGTTCGTTACCTATGCATATAGATGCTACATGGACAAAGAAAGTGATTTTCGTCTTGTGTGTCCTGAATCATTTTTATAGTTTTTCTGCAGTTATCTGAGGTCAAGTCTTCACTGAAATTGTCGATATATGTCGGTTTCAGGTTGGGAAAGTTAGTTTATTAATATGTTACCTCCATGAATTTGTCGTGATGCAATCGGGAGAAGAAATGGTAATGGACAGAAAAGGATAAAAAGCTGTAATGTATCATTATTATTATTATTATTATTATTATTATTATTATTATTATTATTATTATTATTATTATTATTATTATTATTATTATTATTATTAATGCTATTACTATCATTATTATTATTATTATTATTATTAATGCTATTATTATCATTATTATTATTATTATCAATATTATCATTATTAATTATTATTATTATTATTATTATTATCATTATTATTATTTTTATTATTATAATTATTATTATTATTATTATTATTATTATTATTATTATTATTATTATTATTATTATTATTATTATTATTATTATTATCATTATTATTATTATTATTATTATTATTATTATTATTATTATTATTATTATTATTATTATTATTATTATTATTGTAATTATTGTAATTATTATTATAATTATTATGATTATTAATTATATAATTATTATAATTATTATAATTATTATGATTATTATAATTATTATAATTATTATTATTATTATTATTATTATTATTATTATTATTATTATTATTATTATTATTATTATTATTATTACTATTATTATAATTATTATTATTATTATTATTATTATAATTATTATTATTAATATTATTATAATTATTATTATTAATACTATTATAATTATTATTATTACTATTATTATAATTGTAATTATTATTATTATTATAATTATAATTATAATTATAATTATTATTATTATTATTATTATTATTATCATTATTATTATTATTATTATTATTATTATTATTATTGTTATTATTATTATTATAGTTATTATATTTATTATAATTATTATAATTAGTTATTGTTACTATTATTATAATTATAATTATTATAATTATTATAATTTTAATTATTATTATTATTATTTTATTATTATTATTATTATTATCATTATTATTATTATTATTATTATTATCATTAATATTATTATTATCATTATTATTATTATTATTATTATTATTATTATTATTATTATTATTATTATTATTATTATTATTATTATTATTATTATTATTATCATTATTATTATTTTTATTATTATTATTATTATTATTATTATTATTATTAGTATTATAATTATTATTATTATTATTATTATTATTATTATTATTATTATTATTATTATTATTATCATTATTATTATTATTATTATCATTTAGCCTTAGCGTAACTGGTAGAGTGCTTGATTCGGGAAGAGGTAGATTTGCATTCGAACCACTCGTGGGCGTCAGGAAGAGCATCCAAGCTGAATTCCCTAGCCAAACTCCGTCTGTGCTCACCCTTATATAGAGTATTAATGCACATCAAACGGTAAAAAGAATGGAATATAAGTTTAAATGGGAACAAGACATCGAAGTGCCTGAGATAGAATTGTGCAATTAGATGATTTACTAGAAAGAGACAGGAGAGACAAATATGCCAAGGGAAGAAAAGTTTCTTGAATAGAGCAGAAAAATGTTGGCTTAGATGATTTGGTCAGGTGGAGAGCTTTGATAATTAGAATTCGATAGAAATAGAATGCAATTGTTGCTAAACGTTAAAGTTCTCTAATGAAAGGCAGAGGCAAGAGACATAGCCCTAGAAATCGACTATGCACTCGCCATGTAACCGGAGCCTAAGCCGCTTCTCCAATCACCTGGACCCAGTGATTTGATTGTCACTTTATGTATCGCTCCTGCTGGAGCGGAGTAATTAAGTTTGGAACGTCTTCCCAATGTCCCCGATGAGTTCGAAAGCGTTTGTATAGAGCAGTATTGCCAAAGTTATAAGTTAAAGATGGCCATAGAGATGCAAATACAAGGTGAGCGATTTTTTAAGAGAAGCATTAGCATCTAAAGGACTGGGAGTGCGCAGCAGGTTGAATGTGTTTCTGTCCAAGAAATTCCCTGACATCCAGGAGAAGGTTTTGACATCCAGGAGAAGATATAGGCCCGATTTCTTGAACAGTGTAAACCTAGGATACCATATTGTTAGCTAGACACACAAATGGATTTCATAACGCATCTGACGCGGTTCTGTGTATGGCTAGGATCCCCCCACGGGGGGATCCTAGCCATACACAGAACCGCGTCAGATGCGTTTATGAAATCCGTTTGTGTGTGTCTGGCTAATATGGTATCCTAGGTTTACACTGTTCAAGAATTCGGGCCATAGAGTGACTTGGTGCAGGTGTGGCTCAGATTGAGTTCCATTTCACTCGAGGCCATGGCATTAAGGAGAGCCTGAATGACCTCCTGCAAAGTTATATATATTGTACCTTGACATAACGGAAGTGAATATTGCGATGTCAGACATGTCCAGGATGAACCTAGATTAGGACGTTAGGCATAGGGAGCTTGATGATTTTGTTACCTTTTATAATGTGCAGATGAAATCCACTTAAAGTAACGATTACATCTGCCAAAACAAGTCCTTCGTAAGAAGGCAACCGTCCTAGCCCTTGGGAGAAAAGGGAGTCCGTGACATAAAACCGGAAAAAAAAGATGAAATCCATTTATGGTTTGCTTTTTGTGTTTCGCTGTTATGTGCTATTCGAATGAGAGTGGACTCAGATGTGCTGGAGCTGGGAATTTAAGGCTGGATGCTCTTCCTAACGGCCAACAGTAGGTTCGGACACGGATTTACGAGCCAAGTGCTTTAACCATTGAACTACCACTGTCCCCATATGCATTATGTGTATTTAGAGAGAATTTGAAGTGTTTTTATTTACACTTCTACTTTTCCATGTCCTTCTTATATTCCGGCTCCTCATTTTCTTCTTCATCCTTTCCCTCCTCCTTCTACTTCTCCATTTTTCTGCACCGCCTCCTCCAACTTCTCCTCCTTCTTCTCCTTCCTCTTCCATCTTCTCCCTCGCTTCTTTTCCTCTTTTGCCCCCTTATCCTCTTTCTTCTTCCTCTTCCCCACTTCTTATCATCATCATCCTTTTAATCTTCACCTTTCCTTCCTCCTCTCCCTCCTCCCCAGCCTTTTAATTCTATAGATTGTTTTACGGCAAGCAGTAACATTTGCAGGTTGTATAGAATATCTTTTCAGGCATGTCCAGACGAACGGGCCTGATCGGCGGGCATGCCTGTCATCGGGTTCTTATAACAGGCAAACCAGCGAAATGGCCGTGCCCATGTTAAGAGAAATTACCAGCCGGGGGCCTGTGGCAAGTATTATTGGAGGTACGACACTGCCAGACGTTCAAAAATATTAAATGTTTAGTAGAGTATCTTTTAGAAGAAAAAATATTCAGATTGAAAAAAATTTAAAAATATATTTGATTAGTTAGCATTTTCGATAAAAGACTGATTATTTTAAAAAAATACATAAATTTAAAAAAGTAAAAAAAACCTTAGTCCAATATATAGTTTTATAATGTGACGAGTTGGCATCTTGTATTCTTTATAGGGAAAAAAAGTTATATAATTGTGACTAGTTAGTTGGTGTCTTACCCTCCTTCATGGGAAGATAAAAACTCATTTCTTGTTTTTTCACTTTTTTATTTGTTTACTTTGAAGAAAGTTATTACTATTATTATTATTTTTTTTTTTTTTGCAGTTATGCGTTTGAAAACAAAGACAACTATGATATGAGAATTAAGTTAAATTTTCTCGTAAGTAGTACCTCATTTTTGTAATGAATTACTAGTGTAGTTGACTTTTTTGTCAAAATAATTTAATCTTAAATTTGTTAGTCGTTTTGCAATGTAGTTTTATTAATTTCACTTGTATTTCTTTGCCTGTATCACTTTTAAACCTTTAAATAGAAAAACAATATTATGTTTAGTTACCATGAGTGTCTATATAGTATAGTAACAATGATTTTTTAAAGATATGCACATCTTAAGGGCGGTTTACACGGTCAAACGGTTCGTCGAACGCGGTTCGACAGACAAGTGTTTGAAGTGATGTTCGATCGTGTTCCACGTTCGACAACCAAATACCCTGTTCACACGTTCGAACATCACTTCAAACACTTGTCTGTCGAACCGCGTTCGACGAACCGTTTGACCGTGTAAACCCACCTTCAAGCACTCTACCAATCCCCCCCCCCCTCGCGTTTCCTGGCAACTTCCTTGTAAGAAGCAGACTCGAAAACCCTTCCAATACCTATTTTCCACCCCAAACAAATACCTCCTGTGAAAAATACTGAATAATAACCCTTCCAATACCACCTACAAAATTTTATTTTACTAATAAACCTCTTAATTACAATATTTATCAACCTACACATGTTATCAGACGAATAAATTATTAGTAAAATCTGAACGTTGAAATTGCAGAGACAAAGCAGCAATAAATTAAAGGTAGCCAAAAGCTTTAATATATGAGACAACAGCTTGATGTTCCTCAGTTCAGCTTTCGCTTGCATTTAACCTGGTTAAGATTTTTGCCTATAACTTACCTTCTATTTTGATTGAACAGCCATTGAGTACTAGCCCCTCAGTTCAGAAGTTTATTCTGTGACTGAAGCACGGTGCTAACCACTAAGTCAAGAGCAGCATTCATGATATTCGGAAAATTTCGCCGCATCACACGATCAATATTACTGACAGTATTTCCTGTACTGTCATTATTACTGTCGGTGTGTCCATCATATGGACGTAGTGTCAGCACACCAATAGAATAGTGTCAGTATTTTTACTGACAGTAATAATGATCGTTTGTACCCCCCTTTACTGTTGAATAAAAGTCCATCGTATACGACTTACCACCGCCACCAAGAGCGTGTGAAGCCTGAATAGTTCACAACCAGGTTAAGAACATCCAACATTCAATGTCACGTAATAAAAAATATTACTGTTGAATCTGTATAATGTAGTCTATCAAAACTATTTCAAAACTACTGAGTTACCTTAAAGCTAAATATAAAAATAAATAAATCCTCGTTTATTCTCTAACTCAATTCAAGTATCCTAAAGCTATAATTTAATTGTTTAAAAGTTAAGTGAATATGAACAACTCAATACTACATCGAAAATTTCAGATATACAGTTCTCATAGTTGCATTGAAGAGTTATTTCCATACCTCAACCATGTATATCAGCATTCAAATTGACATGCGCGTTGTAGTTACCAGTGCATCAATACGGCAAAATACTTTCAGGATATTTTGGTTATGTCAAGAGTAACCCCAGCATGCTCTAGGGTTCTTTACATTTACTAATCAAGTCACCAAACCTAACCATTTACTGGGTTATTAAACTCTGATGGGATTCTGGGGGTTACTCATTTATAAAAGAGCCGAAAATTCCTAGTTAAAAAGTGGACCGTATATTAAGTTTTACTCTAGTATGAAAAATATTTTTCATGAGTGACACCGACACAGTCTAGAAAACTGCCCTCATCAGGCCCGGGCACCACAATAGCATTAACATACAGAAAAGGGTAGAAGCTTAAGGGCAAGGCAAAAATAAGAGCACAAAAACAACAGTAAAAGGACATGCTTTGAGAATAGTCGAAATAATGACAGATATGGCAGGATTAGGCCCCGAGATGACGATACATCCGCTTTTTGAAGGAAGATAGGTCTTAAGAAATAGAAAAGACAGAAGGAGGAAGAGTTTCAGCTTTTGAAGGTGGAAGGGAAGTAGTCGCTGCATCGACCAATCTGCGAGCTACAAAACTCCACACAGTAGCTGTGAAACGAGGCCGCATGGCAAGTGTTTCATGGCCTCGGCAGCGTGGAATGAATGAAACTTGCGAACTCATCACAGCAGTGATGGAAGTAGTAACGATAGAAAAGATAATGAAATGATAACTTATGGCGGAAAGAGAATCCAGATTAGAAGTAAGGTCTTTGCCAAGTGACTGCCTTAGATTCAACCTTATCATGGAGGCTCGTATAAGAAGTACCACATATGCGACCGGTATTGTAAGCAGGGATGGATAAGGCATTTTAAGGCACTGAAGTGAGGAAAAGTATTGAAGACTAAATCAAATCCAGGTTTTAGAGGCAGATTTAGAAATTTAGATTATGCGACTCCTCCATGACAAATTAAGAGGCTATATGGATTCCAAATATGTTTATAGAATTAAGAGGATAAATTTCGTTACTTTCAAAGACAATAGGACTATCAGATGATAAAGAACCAGAAACTGTCTTGGAGGCAGTAATTTTACCTAAATTTTGGGTGCTCCACTCAAATACTCTCTGCAAATCGGAGTTGAGAGTTGAAGAAAGTTATAAGAGACTAAGTAAGTGTAGCATATGAAGGTTGTGAAGAAAAGGCAGAGGAAAATTGAAGAGTAGAATCGTCGGCAATGGCGTGGAGAAGAGTGGAACATGGAGACTTGAGATGATCAATGATGAAGAAAGGGAAAATAGTAGGTGAAAGACCAGAGCCCTGTGGGAAAACCACTGGCAACTGAGAAAAAGAAAACTTGATATAAGAGAACAGAGAGAGGAGGTAAAGCCATAAGCAGGGAGTTTTGGCAATAAGAGCCTTGTGCCACACTGTCAAAAGCCTTAGAGATATCAATGGTGAAGACAGAGGCTTCCCTCAAGTTATTCAGAGATGACCATACAAGACTGAGATAGGAAAGGAAGTCACCAGTGGTTCTGGCCTTGTGTAAGCTGCACTGGTGATCGGAAATATTAATTAGATTCAAGATGTTTAAAGAAGTGAGGCTTGAGCAAAGTTTTGAATGCTTTAGCGATAGCAAGATAGGGCAATTGGTCGGTAACTGGAAGGAATAGAATGGTCACACTTCTTAGGAATAGGTTGAACTAGTGCGTATGTCCAAGATGAGGGGTAGATACTAGTTGAGAGAATGAGGCAAAAAAGACTGCAAAGCACAGGAGCCAAACTCCTTTAAGACCTTCTGTGGTGTAGTTGGTAGCGCCTTGGAACAGTAATTATGTGTCTTAGGTTAAGTCCCGGTCTGAGTAAAAATTATTCATGTTTCCACATATGGTAATGTGCTTATTTAATTATTGTTGGTCCCAAATACTATTGAAATTTGAATTAAATGCGAAAATGAAGCCACGAATGAGGTTGGAGGAAACTGTAATATGAACAGAGTGGCATTCAGATAGAATGCGTTCGTTCCTAGTACAGCAGATATAGCTGTAAGGTTTGATTCCCTTTTAGACCTTCTGTGGTGTAGTTGGTAGCGCCTTGGCACAGTAATTATGTGTCTTAGGTTCAAGTCCCGGTCAGGGTAAAACTTATTCATGTTTCCACATATGGTAATGTGCTTATTTGATTACTGTTAGTCCCAAATGAGATTGAGGTTTGAATTAAATGCGAAAACGAAGCCACGAGTAAGATTGGGGAAACTGTAATATGAACAGAGTTCCATTCAGATAGAATGCGTTCAATCCTAGTATAGCAGATATAGCTGAAAGGTTTGCTTCCCTTTTAAGACTTGTGGTGTACTTGGTAGCACCTTGGCACAGTAATTATGTGTCCTAGGTTCAAGTCCCGGTCGGGGAAAAATTATTAATATATATATATATATATATATATATATATATATATATATATATATATATATATATATATATATATATATATATATATATGTATATATATATATATATATATATATATATATATATATATATATATATATATATATATATATATATATATATATATATATAATATATATATATATATATATATATATATATATATATATATATATATATATATATATATATATATATATATATATATATATATATATATATATATATATATATATATGCTACAGAAGCGCAAAAGTAAAAATGGAAGAAGTGTTAGAAAATTACATTTTTTTTTTCTGAAGAGGATAGAGAAGCCAAGAAAAGGCATATTCTCTTAAGGAGAAAAGCAGAATAGTTTATTACATAACATTATGAAGAATATTTAATAATTATGGATGATTTAATGGTCAAGTAAGAATTAAGGGAAAACCAGTAAATTATTCTGGACTAGATGGTAGATTACAATTTTATGTTAAATGATGAACCTAACTGCGAATGAGAACTGGCAAAAAGAACAATAAAGTGTGATGGACTTCTTTTTGGTGACGAAGCAGGCATATGATCATTTTAAAGGAATGGAAATGGACGAACAAAAATTCAAAATATTGTTTGTCATATAATCATTTAGAGAGCATTAAAAATGAAGGCAGAGAGAACCAAAGAAATTAATAACAAATGAGCACAGACTATTATCGAATAGGAAGAATCTTTGGAAAGCTACAGAAAGGAAGTAAATGATTGTGTAAAGGAAAATTCTTTACAAAATACGAAGGAATCAAAAGAAACTTTTTAGAGCCAACAGCAGGTAAACAAAAGAAGGTGTTCAGAAGGAATATGTTCTACAAAGGATAAACTTACAGTAGATGTCCCCCCCCCCATGGGTATAGGAAGAGATAAGGAAGGAATAAAAGGAAAAACATATATCGGAGCTTAAAGGAATGTAAAAGTAGGAGAGGATAAAGTATAAATAAATATATTTGAAAAAGGAGAAACCTTACAAAAGAGTAAAAAGAAAGTTACCAGTATGAAGAAAATCTTGCTGAGGAAAACATAAGAATCAATGACAAGAAAAAGTGTACGAACTCACTGACAAAAAAAAAGAGAAAAAAAAAGTTTAGTTAAAATGATAATGAAGGTAAGAAACTACCCAAAGATGAAGTAGAAGAAAAGAATACTAGATGAGATATAAAATGAATGAGAAGATATGTGAAGTATGGAATGAAGAAACTATTGACGAATACATAAAGATAGAAGAACAAAAAGAAGAAACAGATGTATTTTAACAATGACTTGACAGCCATATACGGTATAATTTCAAAAGGCATAAAAGAACATCTGGATATAGTCAAAAAAAGAAACATAAATAGATAAAAAAAATTAAAAAAATTAAAAAAAAAAACGAATTAACTGAAAAACAGGTTGAGAAAAATCTATAGAAATTAAAGAAAGGAAAGGCAGCAGGGCCTCATGGCATGACACCAGTGTTTTAGAAGGCTCTCGAAGATATCTCAATTTTTATAAGCGCTACGAAAGGTTGTAAATGAAATAAAGAAAAAGATAACCCCCCCCCCCAAGAATGAAGTGAATCAAATACAGCCATTATACCAAAAATATCTAAACCAAAGGTAGAAGAACCTAGACCAGTAGCCACAAGTAATATATCTCATAAACTATATATGAACATGGCAGTTTAAGATAAAAGAGTAATTAATGGAAAATGACCTATCAAAAACAGTGGTTTACTGAATAAAGGAAGAATTGAAAATTACCTGATACTCATATACTGCCTAGATAGCACCTTTAAAGGCAAATTACCCTTGTTTGTGACTTAAGTTGTTTTTCACAAGCCTATGATCACTAAAACAAAAACATTAATAGAACGTCTACAAAAGTATACGAATAATGCAAATGCAATTGAAACAATAAAAAATGTATATACAGGAGATTGAACCAATAGAATAAATGGAGACAAAAAAACAATCATTGAAGCTAGCAGTGGACAAACCCAAGGATGTACAGCCTCAATTTTTAGATTAGCGACATACCAGATAATAGAGGAATAGAAAAGTGAACAAACTTTGTAGATGACATTTTAAAAATAAGTAATGTTTTTTTGCAGATGGACTAATACTAACAAAATCAATGGAAAAAACTTATTAAACGTCTAAGTGCACAAAGTAACATAAGTGGCCTAAAAATAAGCAAAAGAGTAAAATTTTAATCATTAATAGCAGAGAAAGACCCAGAATGTATTAGTGACACAGAAATTAAATATCTAGGGTTGACAGTAATCATAGTAGTCACCGTGGCTCAAGCAGTAGTGTCCGCAACTCTGAGGCGTTAGGTCGAGGGTTCGCGCCCCGTCACGGTCTGAGGCTAGCAAGGGCATGCACTCAGGGTGACGACTACATCTGCCAAAACAAGTCCTTCGTAAGAAGGCAACCGTCCTAGCCCTTGGTAGAAAAGGGAGTCCGTGACGTAAAACCGGAACGATTGACAGTAACCATTAAGAGGAATGGTTCCAAAGTACATAAAGAAAATATAATAGAAACGGTAAAGAAAATAGCAACTACAGGATAGAGGTCGATCAAAGCTGTAAGAAAACAGGAAAAACCTATTGGATGAAGATTTTCCTACCATTTTTGGTATATGCTTCCAGTATTCTAGGCTAAACAGAGACTGAAATCGATACCTTGCAAAAAAAATAAAAATTCAGTGTATAGACTGATAATGAGAGCCCAAGCGTATGTCCAAGCAACCACAATTAGAGAAATAGCTTCAAGCACTCTGGAAGTAAGAATAAGATTAAACCAGTTAAATTTTCTTAAGTACATAGAAAACCAAAGAAATGAACTGGTGAAAAGAATACAGTCGAAAAACTAAACAAAATATATTTGGTCAGTATCAGCTAAAGAGTATATGGATAAAGTAAATATTAGCTACGAAGACTTAAAAACTATTACAAAACAAGAAATAAAAACGAATATTTAAAGCATATATCTTGCCAACTGGAAAAAAGTACTAAAAGTTTAAAAACGACTTAAAATGGAAAACCCAAATGAAAGTGAAGCAAAATTACAAGTATGAGACAATTGACCAGCTTCAGCTAATTTTTCAAAGCACAAATAATTTACAAATAAACGACAGAACGATACAGGAACAATGATACAAAATATTCAATGTGCGATAGTGAGATAGAAGGACTTAATTTATTGCGTGCAGGTTATAATGAACTGAGAGTCGTAGAACCTTTGCTTCAATAGCCATATATTCAGGACGAAGGATACCTAATAGGACAATTATTGAGTAAATACAAGAGATAAAACTAAGGAAATTATATATACATTTGAAAAAAGAGGACAGCAAAATAAGAAAAAACACATTTTTATAGAGAGGCGCCGTTGCAAAGGCATTGCTTCTCGCTCTGAACCTGAACCTATGTTTACTTTATTATTGTATTTAGCTTCCACTGACGTTCTCAATAACAGATTCTGGAATACGATAGAGATAGAATTAGTAGAATAACATTTACTACTTGGATATACTGGTAAAATTATAAGACTTATCGGTTTTCCCAGGAATTGCAATATCACAAAAGTGCTTAAAAACAATAACAAGCTTCATATATTAGACAAAAAGTACAATTACATCGATTTTTAGAAGCACTAAGTATTTCATTGATATATCTTCGTTATTTTTCCATTTGCAGGATCTAAGTATTATCAATGTCAGTACAAGAAAAAATATATACGAAATCACAAGCCTCCATACTATCAACGATGGGTTTCAGCACACCTCGCAAATAAAACATTATTATTTCTCTGTAGCTTGGTAATCGAAATTATTTAATAATTTTTTGTAACTGTGAAACAGCTACCATTTTGTAGTTTAACACTTTTTCTATCATGCTACCATATACCAAGTTACTCTTATAAGCAAGTTCTGCCTTAATTCACTACCTCATTCTTGTCATTCCCCATTAAACTGAATCGAGATCGTTGACATTAATGAAAATAAATTGGTACTATTAGATTGCGTGTTAATGTAGCTACTGCTGTGAGGAGGGCCTCAGCTAAAGAAGCTGTTGACAAAGGCCGCTTTCACTCCAAAGTGGCTCGTCGCACGTGGTATGTTACGTGACACGCCAGTTGAAAACGAACATCCGGAAATATAAGAAACCTTTCGCACAAGTGACGTGACACGTCCCATGTGCCACACCACTTCTGTGTGAAAGGTTTCATATATTTTCGGATGTTTGTTTTAAACTGGCGTGCCACGTGGTATGCTACGTGTGACGTGCCACTTTGGAGTGAAACCGGCCTAAGAGTGGTGGTGCTTGAGGTGACTTGTGGCAGCTCTAAATCCCCAATGACCTAAGAGGAGCTAGGCGGTGAATCTGAATGCGGCCATTGGATTTGAATATATTAACAAAATTCTTCACATGCGAATAACACTTGTCAGACGCATGAAATTAAAAGCTAAAAAATAATACTCGTGATCTTTTTAAATCTTTGACTAAAGGGACTGTGTGAAGCCAATGCAAGAGACTAATATTAAAAAATAACTGAATCGTTATAATCTAAAGAGCATTTTATTTTGTCGATTATCTTCGATATGTGAGAGGATGGTAACCTTGATACGGATCTAGGTCAAACGTTGTATTCCTGGACGGTTTTAACATCATTTTTTAAGTAGATGCTGCAATCAAGAATCGTTTCGACACGTGGAACATCGTATTACCGGTAATGAACCTACTTTTGCTCTCGTGATCAACATATTAGTGATATAACTATGACACTAATTTTTATATCCAATGGCCTCTATATTTCAAGGGGAACATTGTTTACAAATCCAATTTCTAGCCTTAATATAGCTAGTATATTAATATTGATAGCGCAGTGGTACGGGAGTCGAGAAGTGACCAGACTGACCTACGCGGGCTCGATCCACCGCGTGCCGTTAGGAAAGGCAACCAGCCTAAACCTTCACCGAGCTCCAACCTATAACCCACTATTCGACCGTAGACTAGGTTTTTCCTTTTTAATACAATTTCCACTTAATTATTAGTACCGAAATCGAGGATTAAATCAACAAAATTCAAATTCCCAATCAAACAGGTGTAACAAGAAAAAAAAAGCACATGTATGTAAAGTAAGAAAAATGTGATAAAGCTAATTCCATGAAAGCTATCAATGGCAAATTCATATCTACATACGTCGTAGAATTTGGTAAAAAAAAAAAAAAAAACGCCACTACGAAAATCAAAACAACAACAAAAAATTAAAAATAGTTTATCCAGCTATATGCTTAAAGTAATATTTGGTGGTAAATGTTTATAAATAGGAAATTCGTGAGGCTGAAAATCCCTGGATCTACTAAAAATCAAATGCTTCAGAATAAAATTTCGGGACAAAAAACTGAAACCTACATATTAGATAATACAATTAAAAGGGTAACAAATTCGACAAATCACTAATCTCTTTAAACTTATCTTACTGAGTGGCAAAGTTACCATTTTAGCTGTTTTCCCGCTAGATCTGGATCCTTTTGCTTATACCTAGCGTGAAGAAAATAAGTTTAGCGGCTAGTGGGAAATTTTAGCTTTGTATGAAAATGTTTAGCGGTTTTCTGGATTTTTTTTTTCTAAAACATGTTATCATCTCATTAATTATGTTATTCCAATCCGATTCACAAAAATCAAATTGTAGTAGAAATTTCGATACTTGATGCTTGTATTTCCAAGTACCAGTTGCTACAAAGTTACCAACTATCATACCATACACGTATCACTCATGATTCCTACTCAAGTTTGTTTTGTCCCTGCCAGCCAACGTCGGGACTCGGGCGATCTATAGAGTGTAATCGGACCCACGCAAGGATGTCGTTGTTGATTGAGGTTGACGATAGCTGGTACTACACTGGTATATTGAATCTAGATTCAAATCGCCTAAGACGCAATATACACAGAAATTTCGAAGGGAGTGGCTTCAAGATGAAGAATTAAAACATTGGTTAACTGAAAAAAAAAAGAAGGGAAGTGGTGAAAGTGTGCCTAATTGTAAATTTTGGCAGTGCGTTCTTGTGCTTAAGTTATGTGATTTGAAAGCTCACGGGAAAACGAAAAAACACAGGGAAAATGCCGATATATCCAATGCAAGACAGCTTACAATACCATTTCAGCCTTTGAGAATATCAAGTGAATCTCAGATTGCAGAGGGGCGTATGGCATTGTTTATTGCAGAACATAACTCAGTATCACCTTGCGATCACTTGAATTATTGATGCAAGGCATGCTTCACTGATTGCAAAATAGCATCGATGGCAAAGATTAAGAGATCCAAGTGTAGTGCTATATTAAAGAATGTTTTGTATCATCATTTCATGAGTGACTTAAAGATTTCGGTTGGTGATAGTGCTTTTAGTTTACTGATAGATGAATCAACAGATATCAGCATTAATAAATATCTTGGAATAGCAATAATTTACCATGACGAAATGAGAGGCCAGATAGTGTCTACTTTTCTAAGCTTAACAAAATTAGAAGAATGCAATGCACGTTGGATTGTGGCTGCCTTAAAAGAGACTTTGCATGATTTTGAACTGAATATCAAGAACCTGAAAGGCCTTGGAACAGACAATGACAGTGTTATAGTAGGTGTGAATAATGGCGTCTATGAACAGTTGAAGGTGAAGGTCCCTAATCTGGTTTTAATTCATTGTGTATGCCACTCTCTACAACTGGCCGTCTCTGCTGCTGCAGCCAAGGTTCTTCCAAGAAATTTGGGTTATATTATTAGTGAAACCTATGACTGGTTTCTCGATCATTATTGCGTCAGACAGCTTACCAGAAGATTTATAATCTAATTAATGAAAATCATGATCCATTAAAATAGTACAATCATACCAAACCAGATGGTTTTCCATTGCAACAGCTGTAGAGAGAATCCATGATCAGTGGTTAGAACTTAGAACCCACGTTGACATTGTACGTAATAAAAAAAGATGTGTTATGGCGCAGATACTTCATGAAATGTATAATGATGGTCAGAATACTGCTTTCCTTGAGTTTCTATTACCAGTATTGAAAGACATCCAGAGAGTTAACAAATTGTTTGAATCAAACGAATCTGATCTAACAAAACTTCTTGATGACCTTTTGATGGTTGTAAAATCTTTAGTGAATAAAGTTGTATCACCAACTGCAAAAGTTGACCCTCTGGAAGGTAACATTAGCGCGTTTCTAGACTCCAAGCCATACCTTGGTTATCAGTTTGAGAAAGAAATTGAAAGTCTGCAACAAAAAGGATTCTCTGAAGTTCTAGAAAAAAATATGAGAGCGATGCAACAAGTTCATTACCATACTGATAAAAGAGATTCGTCAGCAGTTACCAGATGATGTTAAGATTTTTCAGTACATGTCGATGCTATCAGTTAAAAATGCTCTAAGTGTTGACAAAGATTATCTGATTCCATTGATGGAGCTATTAAAATTTTCCCTTCCGAAATTACGGTTATTGATAACCAGTGGAAGGACTTAACTCTTATTAAATGGGAAGAAGTTGGTTAAACTGTCAAGTTTTGGTAAGAAGTTTTCAAGCATAGAGATTCGTTTAATAGTAACCCATTTAAGGAATTGGCAAGATTTGCAATATCTGTCTTGGTGTTACCCCATTCAAATGCGGAGGTTGAAAGAATTTTTAGCCAGATGAATCTTGTGAAAAATGACATAAGAAATAGAATGCAGTCGAAAATGATGAATGCTATTCTTGGGATCCGTTCAGGGCTAAAAAGACATAGAAAAACCTGCTTTAATTATGAAGTGCCATCAGATGCTTTGCATATAATAGGAACGAAAGAGACATACATCACTTCCACTGAGGGAACATTGCAAGTAGCAGCAGCAGTTCACGAGGAGGAGGAGGAGGAGGAGCAGGAGGAGCCAGAATCATTCGAGGGCCATGAAGATCTGTTTTTTTTTTTTTTTTTTTAATATATAATAATAAAGGTAAACATTAAATTTGTCTGTCTGTACATTTGGTATCGAGTTCCATATAACCAATCTAAAGTTTATTCTCATCCTCTTTAACATCCAATGCCAATATTCATGTGCATTATATATATATATATATATATATATATATATATATATATATATATATATATATATATATATATATATATATATATATATATATATATATATATATATATATATATATATATATATTATGATTACCTGCTTGTGCTTACGGGAAAAAGCCCAAAGCTCGTATCTTCCCGTCTCCTGGTCGGTTCCATTTTGTACTTAGTGATACTTATCATACCTGTCCTTAAAACTATGAATTGAGTTAGCATTAGCTACCTCCTTGCTTAGCGTATTCCAATTATCAACTACTCTTACACTGAAAAAGTACTTCCTTACATCCTGCAAAGAAGTTTTCTGACGAAGCTTCAAACTATGACCTCTGGTTCTAGAGCCAGCCATATCAAAATATCGATCCCTGTCCACTCTATCATAACCATGAAGGAATTTAAAGACTGTCACCATATCCCCCCTCAATCTTTTAGCTTCGAGTGATGGTAAATCTAATTCCCTTAGCCTCTCATCATAACTGAGATTGCGTATTTCTGACACCAGTTTCGTGGCATGTTTTTGAACTTTTTCAAGCTTAGCTATGTGCTTTTTCAAGTGCGGATTCCAAAAGGGGGTTGCATATTCAAGTTTTGGCCTCACATAGGTTACATAAATATTTCTAAACATTTCCTTGTCCATGTGCCTGAAGGCTACCCTTACATTTGATAAGAAAGCATATGCTGCCCTTACTATGCCATTTACATGTTTTACTGGAGACAAATCTGCCAGTATGTTTACTCCTAGATCTCTCTCATTTTCTGTCTCTTGAAGTTGTACTCTTGCCACCAAGTAGTCAAACTTGGGTCTTCTTGCACTTGTACCCATTCTCATTACCTTACATTTTGAAGTATTGAATTTCATTAGCCACTTTTCTGACCACTCATGCAGACTATTTAGATCTTCCTGAAGTTCTCTACCATTGTTCTCGTTTCTTACTTTCTTCACAATCTTTGCATCATCTGCAAACATATTCATGAATGAATTTACAGACTCTGGTAGGTCATTTACATATACAAGGAACAAAAGTGGCCCTAAAACTGAACCCTGTGGAACTCCACTACTAGCTCTCCTCCATTCAGACACTGAGTGTCTTACTCTAACCCTCTGTTCCCTTCCTCCTAAGTAAGTTTTTATCCATTCAAAGAAATTTCCACTTATTCTAGCCATTGCTAGCAGCTTCATAATAAGTCTCTCATGTGGAACAGTGTCAAATGCTTTCAGGAAGTCTAGGAATATGCAATCTGCCCAGCCCTCTCTTTCCTGTAAGATTTGGCTTACCTCATCATAAAATTCTAATAAGTTTGTTACTGTTTATCTACCTTCTCTGAAGCCATGTTGTCTCACTGACAAAAAGTTGAAGGATTCCAAGTGAAGAGAGATATGTTTCCTTAATAGTTTCTCCATAACATTGCACACTATGCTGGTCAAGGAAACTGGTCTATAATTTAGAGCCGCATCCCTCCTTCCCTTTTTGATGATAAGTATCACGCTTGTTGTTTCCAGCATCTTGGAATCTCCCCTGACTCCAGTGACTTTTTGAATATGATACTTAGTGCCACTGATATTGAATTTGCGCATTTTTTAAGTACATGAGGGGATATATCATCAGGACCTGTAGCTTTATGGACATCTAACTCCATCAGCGGTTTGCATACCTCTGTGGCTGAAAGGTTGATGTTCTCCAATACCGGCCCATGACCTTCTATCTCTGCAGTCTGAGGGGGTGGGGTATTTTCTACTGTAAATACTGACTGAAACTCCTTGTTCAATTCTTTGCAGATCTCTTCATCCGTCTCAGTGATGCTTCCATCCGCTCTCTTAACCCTTAAAACCTGCTCTTTTACCTTCAGTTTTCCTCTGATAAAGCTGTGGAAAAGCTTGGGATTTTCTTTAGCCTTCCTGGTGATGTCCCTTTTATATTCTCTTTCTGCCTCTCTTCTTTTACTTAGGTAATCATTTCTTGCTCTTTTGTAGGTCTGCCAGGCATTTATGTTTTTTCTCCTCCTATACCTTTTCCAGCATTTGTCTCTCCACTCCTTAGCTCTTTTACACTCATTATCAAACCATTTCTCTCTAGCATAAATTACACCTACTTTGGTGACAGGTATGCAGCAATTTATTATCTTCCCATATATCTTACAAAAGATGTTGTACGTTTCTTGTACAGATTTGTTGTAAAATAAGGTCCTCCAGTCAATAACTGCAAAAAACTCATTCATTTTGATGTAATCTCCTTTTGGATAGTTCCTCCTCATGTTCCCAGTGCCCCTACTCTCAGGCAGAATATCTTTAATGATATACTCATCAACAACACCAGTGGTCACTCTTTCCAATTGGTGGTTCATACTCAATTTTTTTCAATATCCAACACGTTATCTGTGAATACTAGATCAAGTAGTGATGGCTCGTCCCCACCCCTGGCCCTCGTTGGTTCCATTACATGTTGGTGTAGGAAATTCCCTTGTACGCAATCTAGGAATCTTGCCCCGAATGAGTCCTCACCATTGTGCGGGTCAAGAGTTATCCAATCTATCTCTTTATGATTAAAATCTCCCGTAATCAAAATCCTACATTTTCTCTCCCGTGCCATGTTAACAACTGAGTTTATAACTTCAATAGTACCTATATGACTTTCCTCATAAACTTCTAGCCTATGTTGGTTCCTTGGTGGGTTATATACAACAGCTATTATAATGCTCTCTGACCCAGTATTTATGCGAGCAACAAGATATTCCTTGAACTCACTTTCTATAGCCAAGTTTATTTCTTCAACCTGAACCCTTTTGCTTATTAGCAGTGCTATTCCTCCACCAGTCCTCTCAGATCCTTCAACCCTCAATATTCTGAAGCCCTTAGGAAAAACTGTGACACTGCTTATGTCCTCACTCAACTTAGTCTCTGTAATTGCTACTATATCTGCTTTACTGTTGTGAAACCTAGCTTTTAATTCTACTGCCTTACCAGCTAATCCATCAGCATTTGTGTATAGCATTCTAAATGAGGCCCTATACCCTGATCTTCTGTCATTATCTTCTTTATCTCCCCTATGTCTGGAAGAACTCTGAAATGAAAATTTTTCTTCTCTTTTTCATTCCTTTCCTCATTTATCCTTCTTGCCTCTTACAACAAGTTTTTTATCCTTTCCATCTCTTCCTATGTTCTGTATCATCTAATGAACACTTATTTGAATTCTTCAAGGTCTTTTACACTTTTTTTTTCTCATCAGTATTTCTCTACATGTTTCCCCTCTCCCAAAAAGTTACTTTTGCTGGTCTCTGCTTTCCCTCCTTCGAATATTTGCCTAGTTGCTGAATTTTTACAATATCCTCAGGACCACAAACTACTCCAAGCTTTCTTATCAGGTCTACAACCCTAGCTTTATTTTCTTCAAGTCTCCCCTGCCATGTTGGCTCTTGGGATTCACTTATGCCTGAGATTACCACTGTCCTCTCTTTATCAAGTGCCTGTTTAATCAGTGGATTTGCCCTTTCCATCACAACGTCTTTCATTTTTTCGATTACTGTTGATTTATAGTCAACTGTTTGTATGTTTTCCAGTGCCACCACCTTCACAGCCTCTTTTACTGCCATATTCCCCATTAGTGCATCAGCAAAGGAAGTTTTCATGGCATCATGTTCCATAAACAGCTCCTGAAACTCTTTTCTAAACTGTTCAATGCTTTCCTCAATCTGGACATTCCAAGCTGCAATCTCGTCTCTCTCAGAAGAGAGCAGTGAACTAACATCTAATTCATTTAGGTTGTCATTCAGCTGTTTGTTGTTATCTTCTTGTTTAGAAAGTCTGGTTCCTAGTTCTCTCTTTTCCCCTTCCAGCTTCTTTATTCGTTTTTCTAGTTCTTTTCTCTCCTGCCCTTCTGCTTTATTTGCTTCCTCCAAAAATCTTACTTCCTCTCTGAGTGCTTCATTCTCTTTCATTTCTCTGTCCATATTCCGAATTTTATAATCAAAGATTATAACCATTGCCTCTAAATCCTTGATTTTCTGTTTTAATCTCCTAATAGCTACTCCACCTCCTGCTGCTACATCCCATGAAGATCCTCTATCATCCCTCCCCGACTCATGGGTGTGATTACCTAATTGTGATTACCTAATTGTGTTTACGGGAAAGAGCCCAAAGCTTGTATCTTCCCGTCTCCTGATCGGTTCCATTTTATACTTAGTGATACTTATCATACCTGTCCTTAAAACTATGGATTGAGATAACATTAACTACCTCCTCGCTTAGCCAATTCCAATTATCAACTACTCTTACACTGAAAAAGTATTTCCTTACATCCTGCAAAGAAGTTTTCTGACGAAGCTTCAAACTATGACCTCTAGTTCTAGAGCCAGCCATATCAAAATATCGATCCCTATCCACTCTATCATAACCATGAAGGAATTTAAAGACTGTCACCATATCCCCCCTCACTCTTCTAGCTTCGAGTGATGGTAAGTCTAATTCCCTCAGCCTCTCATCATAACTGAGATTGCGTATTTCTGGCACCAGTTTCGTGGCATGTCTTGGAACTTTTTCAAGCTTAGCTATGTGCTTTTTCAAGTGCGGATTCCAAAAGGGGGCTGCATATTCGAGTTTTGGCCTCACATAGGTTACATAAATATTTCTGAACATTTCCTTGTCCATGTGCCTGAAGGCTACCCTTACATTTGATAAGAATGCATATGCTGCCCTTACTATGCCATTTATATGTATTTCTGGAGACAAATCTGCCAGTATGTTTACTCCTAGATCTCTCTCATTTTCTGTCTCTTGAAGTTGTACTCCAGCCACCGAGTAGTCAAGCTTGGGTCTTCTTGCACTTGTACCCATTCTCATTACCTTACATTTTGAAGTATTGAATTTCATTAGCCACTTTTCTGACCACTCATGCAGATTATTTAGATCCTCCTGAAGTTCTCTACCATTGTTCTCGTTTTTTACTTTCTTCACAATCTTTGCATCATCTGCAAACATATTCATGAATGAATTTACAGACTCTGGTAGGTCATTTACATATACAAGGAACAAAAGTGGCCCTAAAACTGAACCCTGTGGAACTCCACTACTAGCTCTTCTCCATTCAGACACTGAGTGTCTTACTCTAACCCTCTGTTCCCTTCCTTCTAAGTAAGGTTTTATCCATTCCAAAACATTTCCACCTATTCTAGCCATTGATTGCAGCTTCCTAATAAGTCTCCCATGTGGAACAGTGTCAAACACTTTCTGGAAGTCTAGGAATATGCAATCTGCCCAGCCCTCTCTTTCCTGTAAGATTTGGCTTACCTCATCATAAAATTCTAATAAGTTTGTTACTGTTGATCTACCTTCTCTGAAGCCATGTTGCCTCACTGACAAAAAGTTGAAGGATTCCAAGTGAAGAGAGATATGTTTCCTTAGTAGTTTCTCCATAACTTTGCAAACTATGCTGGTCAAGGAAACTGGTCTATAGTTCAGAGCCGTATCCCTCCTTCCCTTTTTGAAGATAGGTATCACATTTGCTTGTTTCCAGCATCTTGGAATCTCCTCCGACTCCAGTGACTCCTTAAATATGATACTTAGTGCCACTGATATTGTGTTTGCGCATTTTTTAAGCACATGAGGGGATATGTCATCAGGACCTGTAGCTTTATGAACATCTAAATCCATCAGTGCTTTGCATACCTCTGTGGCTGTAAGGTTGATGTTCTCTAATACCGGCCCTTGAGCTTCTATCACTGCAATCTGAGGGGGTGGGGTATTTTCTACTGTAAATACTGACTGAAACTCCTTGTTCAATTCTTTGCAGATCTCTTCATCCGTCTCAGTGATGCTTCCATCCGCTCTCTTTAGCCTTAAAACCTGTTCTTTTACCTTCAGTTTTCCTCTGATAAAGCTGTGGAAAAGCTTGGGATTTTCTTTAGCCTTCCTGGTGATGTCCCTCTCATAGTCTCTCTCTGCCTCTCTCCTTTTACTTAGGTAGTCATTTCTTGCTCTTTTGTAGGTTTGCCAGGCATTTATGTTTTTTCTCCTCCTATACCTTTTCCAGCATTTGTCTCTCCACTCCTTAGCTCTTTTACACCCATTATCGAACCATTTCTCTCTTGCATGAATTAGACCTACTTTGGTGACAGGTATGCAGCAATCTACTATCTTCCCATATTTCTCACAAAAGATGTCATACATTTCTTGTACAGATTTGTTGTAAAATAAGGTTCTCCAGTCAATAACTGCAAAAAGCTCATTCATTTTGATGTAATCTCCTTTCCGATAGTTCCTCCTCATGTCGTCAGTGCCTCTACTCTCAGGAAGAATATCTTCAATGATATACTCCATCAACAACACACAGTGGTCACTCTTTCCAATTGGTGGTTCATACTCAATTTTTTCAATATCCAACACATTATCTGTGAACACTAGATCAAGTAGTGATGGCTCATCCCCACCCCTGGCCCTTGTTGGTGTGTGTGTAGATAGATAGATGTAGATGCAGATGTATATAGACTATATATACTTTTACACACATATACTCACAATAAGGACAGGTATGATAAGTATCACTAAGTACAAAATGGAACCGATCAGGAGACGGGAAGATACGAGCTTTGGGCTCTTTCCCGTAAACACAATTAGGTAATCACACTTAGATAATCACACAAGGTACATACAGCTTAGCGTTGGCTTTTTCTTTAAGCTGTGTAGAATATTCTGTAAATTTAGCGGTTCCAAGCCCAAATCTAGCTGTTTTTAGGGCTCTGGCTAGCGGGGACTGAAAATTTTTGATGGCAACAAAGATACGCATACCCATTAAGCCTGTATGTCCAAATCTACAGCTTCATCAATGCTCAAAGTGATATGGTGACAGCCTGGGGTGGTCAGAACTTCCCTCAAAATTATATTTAATGGGTTGGCTATCGCAATATTTGTCTAGCCGTTTTTCAAAGGACGCCACACTTGCTGCTTCTATTACTTCGATGTGCAAAATATCCCATACATCCTCAACTCTGAGCTAAAATACATTAGTCATCTCTTGGTTTAGCTTCTTTCTTTGAATAGTTTTATGTAATTACTACGAGTTGGCCCCATATTCCTCTCCAGATGAAATTTCACTTCGTTGTAGCATTTATTGTTCAAAATTGTATGCACTTCAATCAGGTCTCCCCTTATCCGCTGATAAACCATCGTTAGTCTCTAATAATCGCGAAAGATAAGTGATTCTTTGGCCCTGGTATTTGTTTTGAGGGTTTTCGAAATACATTTTCTACCGACTAACAATCTTTTTATAAGACCGCACTGACTGGGTACATTCCAAGTGTGGTCTGAACACTGATTTAAAAAAAAGAAAAAAAAAAAGTCATCTGAATCTGAGAATATCCAGTGGTATGAACGTACGTCTTAACATACCCATAATCTGAATAGCTGTATTCACTTTATCATGTATGTGAGCTTTAAATGTGAAGTGACTCCGGTATTATTCCTAGATCCTTCTCATAAGTAACTTTTGTATTTTTGACTCGCAGCTCTTTGTCAAGGTAATATTCAGTATCCTCTGATGCCCTGCGACAGCTACTTATTTTAAAATATTTGCATTTGTCTGGGTGGAAAGGAAGATTATCTTCTGACCACTTTTGGAGTATTTTGAGGTCCCCCTATAATATCTATCTTGCCGATTCTCAATCCTAAAAACTATTAGTGTCTCATCTACTAATAAGTAGATATTTGAATTCACACATACGGGAAGATCATTAATAAACAGAACTAAGAGGACTGCCTTGTGGAACCCCAATAGAAATTTCTGCCCAATCTAAATATGAACCTTTGTTATGAACTCGTTGTTTCACTCGGTTAAGAAGCCCTCAATCCAGTTATATGCATTTCCTGTCATACCATAGCCAATCAGTTTCTGCAGAAGTCGGTAAAGTACCTTTAAAGCTTTTTGGAAGTCCATGTAAACTGCATCCCCTGTAGCCCCCCTTCGTCACTGGTTCTGACCCTGTCATCCATCACCTTTAGCATTTGGAATGCAAAAGCATTCGAATATTAAACACCATTATTAGAACGAAACTTCGATAAATATTTTCGATTTGAGCATGCTGATAAAAAAAAACAGTCATTAGAAATTCGACAAATTAAATGTTTATCACATAAAGTATTTCATACTTCAAAGACTTTTAAGCAATTGTCGGATATCTACGTCATTTTCACAACTAATAACCGGAAAAATCTAAGTTACGATTTCCGTTCAACAAATATTCTGAAAAACTTAATACTTAACTACTAAATTTTATAAGTACGTAAAAATCCAATTAGACATACAATCAAGAGCATGAAAACCCACAAAAGTAATGCTATATATCAGTGTAATAGAATCATATACAATTGATCAGCGAAAACTTTTAAACGAATTCGACTCAACTTTCCACGATGCAAGCAAAGGGTTGAAAGGTTAAACATACTTTTTGTTTAAATCTTAGTGTAAAATCGGTGACCTTCAGCTCCCTTTAAAGCAGTATATACGATTGGCTGAAGTCATTAAAGGACTTCAAATTAGTGTTTTATTGGATGGTAGAGTTACATTAAAACTATTTGGCAAACTAGTAATTCATTATAATAAATTGATAATTATACTCTTTTTAATTTTATTTATAACGGTATATATGACTGGTCGAAGGCATCAAAACTTTTAAAGATGTTTCCGATTGGATGATATAACTACATTTAAACTACTTTACAAACTGGTATTTTCATAAAATAAATCAATTTTTATACTGTTCAGTACTTA
>JAXCGZ010000737.1:0-10000 GCA_037179515.1 Halocaridina rubra
AGGAAACATATCTCTCTTCACTTGGTATCCTTCAACTTTTTTGTCAGTGAGGCAACATGGCTTCAGAGAAGGTAGATCAACAGTAACAAACTTATTAGAATCTTATGATGAGGTAAGCCGAATCTTACAGGAAAGAGAGGGCTGGGCAGATTGCATATTCCTAGACTTCCAGAAAGCATTTGACACTGTTCCACATGGGAGACATTAGGAAGCTGCAAGTATTGGCTAGAATAGGTGGAAATGTCTTGGAATGGATAAAAACGTACTTAGAAGGAAGGAAACAGAGGGTTAGAGTAAGACACTCAGTGTCTGAATGGAGAAGAGTTAGTAGTGGAGTTCCACAGGGTTCAGGTTTAGGGCCACTTTTGTTCCTTGTATATGTAAATGACCTACCAGAGTCTGTAAATTCATTCATGAATATGTTTCCAGATGATGCAAAGATTGTGAAGAAAGTAAAAAACGAGAACAATAGTAGAGAACTTCAGGAGGATCTAAATAGTCTGCATGAGTGGTCAGAAAAGTGGCTAATGAAATTCAATACTTCAAAATGTAAGGTAATGAGAATGGGTACAAGTGCAAGAAGGCCCAAGCTTGACTATCGGTGGCTGGAGTACAACTTCAAGAGACAAAAAATGAGAGAGATCTAGGAGTAAACATACTGGCAGATTTGTCTCCAGAAATACATATAAATGGCATAGTAAGGGCAGCATATGCATTCTTATCAAATGTAAGGGTAGCCTTCAGGCACATGGACAAGGAAATGTTCAGAAATATTTATGTAACCTATTTGAGGCCAAAACTCGAATATGCAGCCCCCTTTTGGAATCCACACTTAAAAAGCACATAGCTAAACTTGAAAAAGTTCAAAGACATGCCACGAAACTGGTGCCAGAAATACGCAATCTCAGTTATGATGAGAGGCTGAGGGAATTAGACTTACCATCACTCGAAGCTAGAAGTGAGGGGGGATATGGTGACAGTCTTTAAATTCCTTCATGGTTATGATAGAGTGGATAGGGATCGATATTTTGATATGGCTGGCTCTAGAACTAGAGGTCATAGTTTGAAGCTTCGTAAGAAAGCTTCTTTGCTGGATGTAAGAAAATACTTTTTCAGTGTAAGAGTAGTTGATAATTGGAATTGGCTAAGCGAGGAGGTAGTTAATGCTATCTCAATCCATAGTTTTAAGGACAGGTATGATAAGTATCACTAAGTATAAAATAGAACTGATGAGGAGACGGGAAGATACAAGCTTTGGGCTCTTTCCCGTAAGCACAATTAGGTAATCACATAGTTTTAAGGACAGGTATGATAAGTATCACTAAGTCTAAAATGGAACCGATCAGGAGACGGGAAGATACGAGCTTTGGGCTCTTTCCCGTAAACACAATTAGGTAATCACATACATACGATCAGGAGACGGGAAGATACGAGCTTTGGGCTCTTTCCCGTAAACACAATTAGGTAATCACATACAGAGTGGATAGGGATCGATTTTTTGATATGGCAGGCTCTAGAACTAGAGGTCATAGTTTGAAGCTTCGTAAGAAAACTTCTTTGCAGGATGTAAGGAAATACTTTTTCAATGTAAGAGTAGTTGATAATTGGAATTGGCTAAGCGAGGAGGTAGTTAATGCTATCTCAAGCTTTTAATTTTAAGGACAGGTATGATAAGTATCACTAAGTATAAAATGGAACTGATGAGGAGACGGAAAGATACGAGCTTTGGGCTCTTTCCCGTAAGCACAATTAGGTAATTACATACATACATGCTCTATTCTGAGAGAGACGAGATTGCAGCTTGGAATGTCCAGATTAAGGAAAACATTGAACAGTTTAGAAAAGAGTTCCAGGAGCTGAATATGGAAAATGATGCCATGAAAACTTCCTTTGCTGATGCACTAAAGGGGAATGTGGCAGTAAAAGAGGCTGTAAAGGTGGTGGCACTGGAAAACATACAAACAGTTGACTATAAAGAGACAGTAATCGAAAAAACTGAAAGACGCTGTGAAGGAAAGGGCAAATCCACTGACCAAACAGGCACTTGATAAAGAGAAGACAGTGGTAATCTCGGGCATAAGCAAATCCCAGGAGCCAACATGGCAGGGGAGACTTGAAGAAAATAAAGCTAGGGTTGTAGACCTGATAAGAAAGCTTGGAGTAGTTTGTGGTCCTGAGGATATTGTAAACATACACCAACTAGGCAAATATTCGAGGGAAGGAAAGTCGAGACCAAGAAAAGTAACCTTTGAGAGAGGGGAAACATGTAGGGAAATATTGTTGAGAAAAAAAAAGTCTAAAAGACCTTCAAGAATTCAAGGAAGTGTTCATTAGACGATAAAAAACACAGGAAGAGATGGGACAGATAGAAAATTTGTTGGAAGAGGCAAGAAGGTTAAATGAGGAAAGAAATGAAGAAGAGAAGAAAAATTTGTATTTAAGAGTTCTTCCAGACAATAGGGAGATAAAGAAGATAATGACAGAACATCTTTTGTGAGAATTATGGGAAGATAGTAGATTGCTGCATACCTGTCACCAAAGTAGGTGTAATTCATGCCAGAGAGAAATGGTTCGATAATGGGTGTAAAAGAGCTAAGGAGTGGAGAGACAAATGCTGGAAAAGGTATAAGAGGAGAAAAAACATAAATGCCTGGCAAACCTACAAAAGAGCAAGAAATGACTACCTAAGTAAAAGTAGAGAGGCAGAGAGAGACTATGAGAGGGACATCACCAAGAAGGCTAAAGAAAATCCCAAGCTTTTCCACAGCTTTATCAGAGGAAAACTGAAGGTAAAAGAACAGGTTTTAAGGCTAAAGAGAGTGGATGGAAACATCACTGAGACGGATGAAGAGATCTGCAAAGAATTGAACAAGGAGTTTCAGTCAGTATTTACAGTAGAAAATACCCCACCCCCTCAGATTGCAGTGATAGAAGCTCAAGGGCCGGTATTAGAGAACATCAACCTTACAGCCACAGAGGTATGCAAAGCGCTGATGGATTTAGATGTTCATAAAGCTACAGGTCCTGATGACATATCCCCTCATGTGCTTAAAAAATGCGCAAACTCAATATCAGTGGCATTAAGTATCATATTTAAAAAGTCACTGGAGTCAGGGGAGATTCCAAGATGCTGGAAACAAGCAAATGTGATACCTATCTTCAAAAAGGGAAGGAGGGATACGGCTCTGAACTATAGACCAGTTTCATTGACCAGCATAGTTTGCAAAGTTATGGAGAAACTACTAAGGAAACATATCTCTCTTCACTTGGAATCCTTCAACTTTTTGTCAGTGAGGCAACATGGCTTCAGAGAAGATAGATCAACAGTAACAAACTTATTAGAATTTTATGATGAGGTAAGCCGAATCTTACAGGAAAGAGAGGGCTGGGCAGATTGCATATTCCTAGACTTCCAGAAAGCATTTGACACTGTTCCACATGGGAGACTTATTAGGAAGCTGCAATCAATGGCTAGAATAGGTGGAAATGTTTTAGAATGGATAAAAACTTACTTAGAAGGAAGGGAACAGAGGGTTAGAGTAAGACACTCAGAGTCTGAATGGAGAAGAGTTAGTAGTGGAGTTCCACAGGGTTCAGTTTTAGGGCCACTTTTGTTCCTTGTATATGTAAATGACCTACCAGAGTCTGTAAATTCATTCATGGATATGTTTGCAGATGATGCAAAGATTGTGAAGAAAGTAAAACAAGAGAACAATGGTAGAGAACTTCACGAGGATCTAAACAATCTGCATGAGTGGTCAGAAAAGTGGCTAATGAAATTCAATACTTCAAAATGTAAGGTAATGAGAATGGGTACAAGTGCAAGAAGGCCCAAGCTTGACTACTCGGTGGCTGGAGTACAACTTCAAGAGACAGAAAATGAGAGAGATCTAGGAGTAAACATACTGGCAGATTTGTCTCCAGAAATACATATAAATGGCATAGTAAGGGCAGCATATGCATTCTTATCAAATGTGAGTGTAGCCTTCAGACACATGGACAAGGAAATGTTCAGAAATATTAATGTAACCTATGTGAGGCCAAAACTCAAATATGCAGCCCCCTTTTGGAATCCGGACTTGAAAAAGCACATAGCTAAGCTTGAAAAAGTTCAAAGACATGCCACGAAACTGGTGCCAGAAATACGCAATCTCAGTTATGATGAGAGGCTGAGGGAATTAGACTTACCATCACTTGAAGCTAGAAGAGTGAGGGGGGATATGGTGACAGTCTTTAAATTCCTTCATGGTTATGATGGAGTGGATAGGGATCGATATTTTGATATGGCTGGATCTAGAACTAGAGGTCATAGTTTGAAGCTTCGTAAGAAAACTTCTTTGCAGGATGTAAGGAAATACTTTTTCAGTGTAAGAGTAGTTGATAATTGGAATTGGCTAAGCGAGGAGGTAGTTAATGCTATCTCAATCCATAGTTTTAAGGACAGGCATGATAAGTATCACTAAGTATAAAATGGAACCGATGAGGAGACGGGAAGATACGAGCTTTGGGCTCTTTCCCGTAAACACAATTAGGTAATCACAATTAGGTAATCACACAAATGCTGATGGATTAGCTGGTAAGGCAGTAGAATTAAAAGATAGGATTCACAACAGTAAGGCAGATATAGTAGCAATTACAGAGACCAAGTTGAGTGAGGACATAAACAGTGTCACAGTTTTTCCTAAGGGCTTCAGAATACTAAGGGTTGAAAGATCTGAGAGGACTGGTGGAGGGATAGCACTGCTCATAAGTGAAAGGATTCAAGTCGAAGAAATAAACTTGGCTATAGAAAGTGAGTTCAAGGAGTTTCTTGTTGCTGGCATAAATACTGGGTCAGAGAGCATTTTAATAGCTGATGTATATAACCCACCAAGGAACCAGAATAGGCTGGAAGTTTATGAGAAAAGTCATATAGGCACTATTGAAGTCATAAACTCAGTTGTTAACATGGCACGGGAGAGAAAATGTATGATTTTTATTATGGGAGATTTTAATCATAAAGAGATATATTAGATAAATCTTGACCCACATAGTGGTGAGGACTCATTCGGGGCAAGATTCCTAGATTGCGTACAAGGGAATTTCCTACACCAACATGTAATGGAACCAACGAGGGCCAGGGGTGGGGATGAGCCATCACTACTTGATCTAGTATTCACAGATAATGTGTTGGATATTGAAAAAATTGAGTATGAACCACCAATTGGAAAGAGAGACCACTGCGTGTTGTTGATGGAGTATATAATTGAAGATATTCTGCCTGAGAGTAGAGGCACTGAGGACATGAGGAAGAACTATCCGAAAGTAGTTTACATCAAAATGAATGAGCTTTTTGCAGTTATTGACTGGAGAACCTTATTTTACAACAAATCTGTACAAGAAATGTATGACATCTTTTGTGAGAAATATGGGAAGATAGTAGATTGTTGCATACCTGTCACCAAAGTAGGTGTAATTCATGACAGAGAGAAATGGTTCAATAATGAGTGTAAAAGAGCTAAGGAGTGGAGAGACAAATGCTGGAAAAGGCATAGGAGGAGAAGAAACATAAATGCCTGGCAAACCTACAAAAGAACAAGAAATGACTACCTAAGTAAAAGGAGAGAGGCAGAGAGAGACTATGAGAGGGACATCACCAGGAAGGCTAAAGAAAATCCCAAGCTTTTCCACAGCTTTATCAGAGGAAAACTGAAGGTAAAAGAACAGGTTTTAAGGCTAAAGAGAGCGGATGGAAGCATCACTGAGACGGATGAAGAGATCTGCAAAGAATTGAACACGGAGTTTCAGTCAGTATTTACAGTAGAAAATACCCCACCCCCTCAGATTGCAGTGATAGAAGCTCAAGGGCCGGTATTAGAGAACATCAACCTTACAGCCACAGAGGTATGCAAAGCACTGATGGATTAGATGTTCATAAAGCTACAGGTCCTGATGACATATCCCCTCATGTACTTAAAAATGCGCAACTTCAATATCAGTGGCACTGGGTGTCATATTTAAAAAGTCACTGGAGTCAGGGGAGATTCCAAGATGCTGGAAACAAGCAAATGTGATACCTATATTCAAAAAGGGAAGGAGGGATACGGCTCTGAACTATAGACCAGTTTCATTGACCAGCATAGTTTGCAAAGTTATGGAGAAACTACTAAGGAAACATATCTCTCTTCACTTGGAATCCTTCAACTTTTTGTCAGTGAGGCAACATGGCTTCAGAGAAGGTAGATCAACAGTAACTAACTTATTAGAATCTTAAGATGAGGCAAGCCGAATCCTACAGGAAAGAGAGGGCTGGGCAGATTGCATATTCCTAGACTTCCAGAAATCGTTTGACACTGTTCCACATGGGAGACTTATTTGGAAGCTGCAAGCAATGGTTAGAATAGGTGGAAATGTCTTGGAATGGATAAAAACTTACATAGAGGAAAGGGAACAGAGGGTTAGAGTAAGACACTCAGTGTCTGAATGGAGAAGAGTTAGTAGTGGAGTTCCACAGGGTTCAGTTTTAGGGCCACTTTTGTTCCTTGTATATGTAAATGACCTACCAGAGTCTGTAAATTCATTCATGAATATGTTTCCAGATAATGCAAAGATTGTGAAGAAAGTTAAAAACGAGAACAATGGTAGAGAACTTCAGGAGGATCTAAATAGTCTGCCTGAGTGGTCAGAAAAGTGGCTAATGAAATTCAATACTTCAAATTGTAAGGTAATGAGAATGGGTACAAGTGCAAGAAGGCCCAAGCTTGACTATCGGTGGCTGGAGTACAACTTCAAGAGACAAAAAATGAGAGAGATCTAGGAGTAAACATACTGGCAGATTTGTCTCCAGAAATACATATAAATGGCATAGTAAGGGCAGCATATGCATTCTTATCAAATGTAAGTGTAGCCTTCAGACACATGGACAAGGAAATGTTCAGAAATATTTATGTAACCTATGTGAGGCCAAAAATCGAATATGCAGCCCCCTTTTAGAATCCACACTTGAAAAAGCACATAGCTAAGCTTGAAAAAGTTCAAAGACATGCCACGGAGCTGGTGCCAGAAATACGCAATCTCAGTTATGATGAGAGGCTGAGGGAATTAGACTTACCATCACTCGAAGCTAGAAGAGTGAGGGGGGATATGGTGACAGTCTTTAAATTCCTTCATGGTTATGATAGAGTGGATAGGGATCGATATTTTGATATGGCTGGCTCTAGAACTAGAGGTCATAGTTTGAAGCTTCGTAAGAAAGCTTCTTTGCTGGATGTAAGAAAATACTTTTTCAGTGTAAGAGTAGTTGATAATTGGAATTGGCTAAGCGAGGAGGTAGTTAATGCTATCTCAATCCATAGTTTTAAGGACAGGTATGATAAGTATCACTAAGTATAAAATAGAACTGATGAGGAGACGGGAAGATACAAGCTTTGGGCTCTTTCCCGTAAGCACAATTAGGTAATCACATAGTTTTAAGGACAGGTATGATAAGTATCACTAAGTCTAAAATGGAACCGATCAGGAGACGGGAAGATACGAGCTTTGGGCTCTTTCCCGTAAACACAATTAGGTAATCACATACATACGATCAGGAGACGGGAAGATACGAGCTTTGGGCTCTTTCCCGTAAACACAATTAGGTAATCACATACAGAGTGGATAGGGATCGATTTTTTGATATGGCAGGCTCTAGAACTAGAGGTCATAGTTTGAAGCTTCGTAAGAAAACTTCTTTGCAGGATGTAAGGAAATACTTTTTCAATGTAAGAGTAGTTGATAATTGGAATTGGCTAAGCGAGGAGGTAGTTAATGCTATCTCAAGCCTTAATTTTAAGGACAGGTATGATAAGTATCACTAAGTATAAAATGGAACTGATGAGGAGACGGGAAGATACGAGCTTTGGGCTCTTTCCCGTAAGCACAATTAGGTAATTACATACATACATGCTCTATTCTGAGAGAGACGAGATTGCAGCTTGGAATGTCCAGATTAAGGAAAACATTGAACAGTTTAGAAAAGAGTTCCAGGAGCTGGTGCCAGAAATACGCAATCTCAGTTATGACGAGAGGCTGAGGGAATTAGACTTACCATCACTCGAAGCTAGAAGATTGAGGGGGGATATGGTGACAGTCTTTAAATTCCTTCATGGTTATGATAGAGTGGATAGGGATCGATATTTTGATATGGCTGGCTCTAGAACTAGAGGTCATAGTTTGAAGCTTCGTAAGAAAACTTCTTTGCAGGATGTAAGGAAATACTTTTTCAGTGTAAGAGTAGTTGATAATTGGAATTGGCTAAGCGAGGAGGTAGTTAATGCTATCTCAATCCTGGTATGATAAGTATCACTAAGTATAAAATGGAACCGATGAGGAGACGGGAAGATACGAGCTTTGGGCTCTTTTCCGTAAACACAATTAGGTAACTACAATTAGGTAATTACATATATATATATATATATATATATATATATATATATATATATATATATATATATATATATATATATATATATATATATATATATATATATATATATATATATATATATATATATATATATATATATATATATATATATATATATATATATATATATATATATATATATATATATATATGTATATACAGAAGCTTCCCTACTTATGAAAAACCGAGTTATGAGAATTCACAGATACGAACAAAAACCAACCCATTATCTACCCATATATTATTATTTTTGTATTAATAGTCATAAATACTGCATACACTCAGTTTGCTTTTTATGAGTGTTTAAAGTATGTAAAATTGGAATAACGCCCCAAAATAATAGTATTAAAAAAATGCAAAATACATGAATAAAGCCTCCCCCAAAAATGAGAATTTTTCTCTTGCATTTTAGTTAATAATTGACCTCCTCGGAGGTACTTTTCCACCATGCTGTCATGTGCTTCAGTGTCTCTTTACTCAGCATATTGCGTGGATATATTGCTTGTTCTAATTGTGTTTGTGTTAAGGTTCGTATATTGTCAGGGAAAAAGCGTGCGAGACGCATCAGCAGATTCATAGGCGGCAAGGCATTTGCAGATGGAGGCTCGTTCTCCCGCATCCTCCTCCTTTTCTACTGCTTAAAGCAATCGGATATTATGGAGAGACTGGAAAAAATGCATTAAGAACAAACAGCATACAAACTTGCCATATAATATCGTCAGGGAAAAAGCGTGTGAGAACGCATCAGCTGATGCAGAGGCGGCAAAACGTTTGCAGATAGAGGTTCGTTCTCCCGCATCCTCCTCCTCTTCTACCGCGTAATGCGATCAGATATTATGGAGAGTATGGAAAAACTGCATTATGAAATAACAGTAAACAAACTTGCCATATAATATCGTCAGGAAAAAAGCATGCGAGGGTGCATCAGCTGATATGGAGGCAGCAAAATGTTTGCAGATAGAAGTTTGTTTTCCCTCATCCTCCTCCTCTTCTACTGCGTAATGCGATCAGATATTATGGAGAGAATGGAAAAAATGAATTAAGAACAAACAGCAAACAAACTTGCTATATAATATCATCAGGGAAAAAGCATGCGAGAGTGCATCAGCTGATACAGAGGCGGCAAAACGTTTGCAGATAGAGGTTCGTTTTCCCGCATCCTCCTCCTCTTCTACCACTTAATTCGATCGGATATTATGAAGAGAATAGAAAAAATACATTAAGAATAAACAGCAAACAAACTTGCCATATAATATCGTCGGGGAAAAGGCGTGCGAGAATGCATCAGCTGATACAGAGGTGACGAAACGTTTGCAGATAGAGGTTTGTTCTCCCACATCCTCCTCCTCTTCTACCACTTTATGTGATCGGATATTATGGAAAGAATAGAAAAAATGCAGTAAGAACAAACAGCAAACAAACTTGCCATATAATATCGTTAGGGAAAAAGCGTACTAGAGCAAAAACGTTTGCAGATAGAAGTTCATTCTCCCACATCCTCCTCCTCCTCTACCGCTTGAATTACGTGCTCACTGCCACCATGCACATCCCAGTGTA
>JAXCGZ010000737.1:17500-44000 GCA_037179515.1 Halocaridina rubra
TTATTCTTCATTTATTGTGAATAAATTGTTTTCCGTTAATACCAGCAAAGAATTAATGGATTTGTATGCTATTATGGTAGAATAAATATTTCTGGTTAGCTGTGCCTAACGAATATATTTTCAGCCAATAGAATAATATTGGAAACTCATTATATGTGTGATTACCTAATTGTGATTACCTAATTGTGTTTACGGGAAAGAGCCCAAAGCTCGTATCTTCCCGTCTCCTCATCGGTTCCATTTTAGACTTAGTGATACTTATCATACCTGTCCTTAAAACTATGGATTGAGATAGCATTAACTACCTCCTCGCTTAGCCAATTCCAATTATCAACTACTCTTACACTGAAAAAGTATTTCCTTACATCCTGCAAAGAAGTTTTCTTACGAAGCTTCAAACTATGACCTCTAGTTCTAGAGCCAGCCATATCAAAATATCGATCCCTATCCACTCTATCATAACCATGAAGGAATTTAAAGACTGTCACCATATCCCCCCCTCACTCTTCTAGCTTCGAGTGATGGTAAGTCTAATTCCCTCAGCCTCTCATCATAACTGAGATTGCGTATTTCTGTCACCAGTTTCGTGGCATGTCTTTGAACTTTTTCAAGCTTAGCTATGTGCTTTTTCAAGTGCGGATTCCAAAAGGGGGCTGCATATTCGAGTTTTGGCCTCACATAGGTTACATAAATATTTCTGAACATTTCCTTGTCCATGTGCCTGAAGGCTACCCTTGCATTTGATAAGAATGCATATGCTGCCCTTACTATGCCATTTATATGTATTTCTGGAGACAAATCTGCCTGTATGTTTACTCCTAGATCTCTCTCATTTTCTGTCTCTTGAAGTTGTACTCCAGCCACTGAGTAGTCAAGCTTGGGCCTTCTTGCACTTGTATCCATTTTCATTACCTTACATTTTGAAGTATTGAATTTCATTAGCCACTTTTCTGACCACTCATGCAGATTGTTTAGATCCTCCTGAAGTTCTCTACCATTGTTCTCGTTTTTTACTTTCTTCACAATCTTTGCATCATCTGCAAACATATTCATGAATGAATTTACAGACTCTGGTAGGTCATGTACATATCCAAGGAACAAAAGTGGCCCTAAAACTGAACCCTGTGGAACTCCACTACTAACTCTTCTCCATTCAGACACTGAATGTCTTACTCTAACCCTCTGTTCCCTTCCTTCTAAGTAAGTTTTTATCCATTCCAAAACATTTCCACCTATTCTAGCCATTGATTGCAGCTTCCTAATAAGTCTCCCATGTGGAACAGTGTCAAACGGTTTCTGGAAGTCTAGAAATATGCAATCTGCCCAGCCCTCTCTTTCCTGTAAGATTTGGCTTACCTCATCATAAAATTCTAATAAGTTTGTTACTGTTGATCTACCTTCTCTGAAGCCATGTTGCCTCACTGACAAATAGTTGAAGGATTCCTAGTGAAGAGAGATATGTTTCCTTAGTAGTTTCTCCATAACTTTGCAAACTATGCTGGTCAAGGAAACTGGTCTATAGTTCAGAGCCGTATCCCTCCTTCCCTTTTTGAAGATAGGTATCACATTTGCTTGTTTCCAGCATCTTGGAATCTCCCCCGACTCCAGTGACTCCTTAAATATGATACTTAGTGCCACTGATATTGTGTTTGCGCATTTTTTAAGCACATGAGGGGATATGTCATCAGGACCTGTAGCTTTATGAACATCTAAATCCATCAGCGCTTTGCATACCTCTGTGGCTGTAAGGTTGATGTTCTCTAATACTGGCTCTTGAGCTTCTATCACTGTAATCTGAGGGGGTGGGGTATTTTCTACTGTAAATACTGACTGAAACTCCGTGTTCAATTCTTTGCAGATCTCTTCATCCGTCTCAGTGATGCTTCCATCCGCTCTCTTTAGCCTTAAAACCTGTTCTTTTACCTTCAGTTTTCCTCTGATAAAGCTGTGGAAAAGCTTGGGATTTTCTTTAGCCTTCCTGGTGATGTCCCTCTCATAGTCTCTCTTTGCCTCTCTCCTTTTACTTAGGTAGTCATTTCTTGCTCTTTTGTAGGCTTGCCAGGCATTTATGTTTTTTCTCCTCCTATACCTTTTCCAGCATTTGTCTCTCCACTCCTTAGCTCTTTTACACCCATTATCGAACCATTTCTCTCTGGCATGAGTTACACCTACTTTGGTGACAGGTATGCAGCAATCTACTATCTTCCCATATTTCTCACAAAAGATGTCATACATTTCTTGTACAGATTTGTTGTAAAATAAGGTTCCCCAGTCAATAACTGCAAAAATCTCATTCATTTTGATGTAATCTCCTTTCGGATAGTTCCTCCTCATGTCCTCAGTGCCTCTACTCTCAGGAAGAATATCTTCAATGATATACTCCATCAACAACACACAGTGGTCACTCTTTCCAATTGGTGGTTCATACTCAATATTTTCAATATCTAACACATTATCTGTGAACACTAGATCAAGTAGTGATGGCTCATCCCCACCCCTGGCCCTTGTTGGTTCCATTACATGTTGGTGTAGGAAATTCCCTTGTACGCAATCTAGGAATCTTGCCCCGAATGAGTCCTCACCACTATGTGGGTCAAGATTTATCCAATCTATCTCTTTATGATTAAAGTCTCCCATAATCAAAATCCTACATTTTTTTTCCCGTGCCATGTTAACAACTGAGTTTATGACTTCAATAGTACCTATATGACTTTCCTCATAAACTTCAAGCCTATTTTGGTTCCTTGGTGGGTTATATACAACAGTTATTATAATGCTCTCTGACCCAGTATTTATGCGAGCAACAAGAAATTCCTTGAACTCACTTTCTATAGCCAAGTTTATTTCTTCAACTTGAATCCTTTCACTTATGAGCAGTGCTATCCCTCCACCAGTCCTCTCAGATCTTTCAACCCTTAGTATTCTGAAGCCCTTAGGAAAAACTGTGACACTGTTTATGTCCTCACTCAACTTAGTCTCTGTAATTGCTACTATATCTGCCTTACTGTTGTGAATCCTATCTTTTAATTCTACTGCCTTACCAGCTAATCCATCAGCATTTGTGTATAACAATCTTAATGAGGCCCCATCCCCTGATCTTCTGTCATTATCGTCTTTATCTCCCCTTTGTCTGGAAGAATTCTGTAATGAAAATTTTTCTTCTGTTCTTCATTTCTTTCATCATTTAACCTTCTTGCCTCTTGCAACAAGTTTTTTATGTTTCCCATCTCTTCCTGTGTTCTGTATCGTCTAATGAACACTTCTTTGAATTCTTGAAGGTCTTTTAGACTTTTTTTTCTCAACAATATTTCCCTACATGTTTCCCCTCTCTCAAAGGTTACTTTTGTTGGTCTCGGCTTTCCTTCCCTCGAATATTTACCTAGTTGGTGTATGTTTACAATATCCTCAGGACCACAAACTACTCCAAGCTTTCTTATCAGGTCTACAACCCAAGCTTTATTTTCTTCAAGTCTTCCCTGCCATGTTGGCTCCTGGGATTCACTTATGCCTGAGATTACCACTGTCTTCTCCTTATCAAGTGCTTGTCTGATGAGTGGGTTTGCCCTTTCCATCACAACGTCTTTCATTTTTTCGATTACTGTCTCTTTATAGTCAACTGTTTATATGTTTTCCAGTGCCACCACCTTTACAGCCTCTTTTACTGCCACATTCCCCTTTAGTGCATCAGCAAAGGAAGTTTTCATGGCATCATCTTCCATATTCAGCTCCTGGAACTCTTTTCTAAACTGTTCAATGTTTTCCTTAATCTGGACATTCCAAGCAGCAATCTCGTCTCTCTCAGAAGAGAGCAGTGAACTAACATCTAATTCCTTTAGGTTGTCATTCAGCTGTTTGTTTTTATCTTCTTGTTTAGAAATTCTAGATTCTAGTTGACTCTTTTCCCCTTCCAGCTTCTTTATTCTTTTTTCTAGTTCCTTTCTCTCCTGCCCTTGTGCTTTATTTGCTTCCTCCAAAGATCTTATTTGCTCTCTGAGTGTTTCATTCTCTTTCATTTCTCCATCCATATTCCGAATTTTATCATCAAGGCTTATAACCATTGCCTCTAAATTCTTGATTTTCTGTTTAAGTCCCCTAATGGCTACCCCTCCTACCGACCCATGGATGGGAGAGGTTTGGGACAGAGATGGTGTCATATTTATGTTCTCCCTCTCACAGAATATAGAAAGAAGACGAGAAAGAGGAAAAAAAAAAAGAGAAAAACTTTTAATTAAGCTTCACACAGAATTTTTATATCTCCATATAAGTCCACTCTGCCTGTGTGACAGAAGTAATCGTTGAGTTGAGGCCAAAGTCTTGGCGTACGTCCGTGGTGCCGGGAAACAAAATCGTGCTCACCACCTCCGGGATTCGAGGCAGCATTTCATAAAATTTGATTTAAAAAAATTTAATTCAATTCTTTTAATGTCATTGCATTTCCAAAATTAAAAGAAAGTTGAATTCTGAGTTTCATTTAACCGAGTAGTGGTATAACGGGTGGGGTGTTTAAGTACAAATATCTGTCCTGTCTGTTTGTGAGCTCTTAACCGAGCTCAGTACTTTGAGTCCCCTTAGTAAAACAGAATCTTAACAACACTCTACCATTCCCCCAACAGAAGTCCTTTGCCCATGTACTCAATTTGAGGTAGTATTTTGTCTCTCAACATATTTAGATAAGTCTCACCCGTTACATGTTCATCAAAATAGAATTGTCCGAGCACGAGTTTTCCACAAACCACACCACACCATCACCTTTTGACTGCCCTGCTGTTTGGATGGATCCATCCAATGTGGATTCCCTTGAGACCAATATCAAAGATTCTGTTTGTTGACTTCACCATTTACATAAAACGTAGCTTCATCACTGAACAACACAAAGTGTTTAGTAAAATTTATATTTTCATCCAATTTACTTGAAAACCATTCACACATCTGCATTCGTCTATCGGGGTCGTCTTCATTTAAGTGATGCAATATCTGTAACTTGTATGGATGAAACTTCTCTTCTATCAGGATTTTGTGGATGGTTGACCTTGGAATACCCAACTCCGTGGATGTCCGGCGAAGTGATTTCCTTGGGCTAGCATAAACCTTGGCCATGACAGTCATTTTCATTTCGTCTGAAGTCCTTGGTCGTCCGGAACGAGGTTTGTTCACGACACTGAATGTTTCTTTAAATTTCTTGATCAATTTCCCGACGGAAGTAAAATAAATAGGTTGCCTATGAGGGTGTCGAAGGTTAAATTCTTCTGCAATTTTGTGATAAGACCATCCTTCTCGTCCACTTAAGAGTACCAACTCGATTCGTTCTTCTTTAGACAGAGCCATCATTCGATCTGGACAGGAAAAATGACATAAATAAATAAAATAGTGAAATTTCCTATGTACCCAGACTTTGTGGACACCCTGTAAAAAAAAATAAGAAAAAAAGTAAAATAAAAAAATAAAAATTATATATATATATATATATATATATATATATATATATATATATATATATATATATATATATATATATATATATATATATATATATATATATATATATATATATATATATATATATATATATATATATATATATATATATATATATATATATATATATATATATATATATATATATATATATATATATATATATATATATATATATATATATATATATATATGTATGTATGTATGTATGTATGTATGTATGTATGTATGTATGTATGTATGTGATTACCTAATTGTGTTTACGGGAAAGAGCCCAAAGCTCGTATCTTCCCGTCTCCTCATCGGTTCCATTTTATACTTAGTCATACTTATCATACCTGTCCATAAAACTATGGATTGAGATATGTATGTATGTATGTATGTATGTGATTACCTAATTGTGATTACCTAATTGTGTTTACGGAAAAGAGCCCAAAGCTCGTATCTTCCCGTCTTCTCATCGGTTCCATTTTATACTTAGTCATACTTATCATACCTGTCCTTAAAACTATGGATTGAGATAGCATTAACTACCTCCTCGCTTAGCGAATTCCAATTATCAACTACTCTTACACTGAAAAAGTATTTCCTTACATCCTGCAAAGAAGTTTTCTTACGAAGCTTCAAACTATGACCTCTAGTTCTAGAGCCAGCCATATCAAAATATCGATCCCTATCCACTCTATCATAACCATGAATGAATTTAAAGACTGTCACCATATCCCCCCTCACTCTTCTAGCTTCGAGTGATGGTAAGTCTAATTCTCTCAGCCTCTCATCATAACTGAGATTGCGTATTTCTGGCACCAGTTTCGTGGCATGTATGTATGTATGTATGTATGTGATTACCTAATTGTGTTTTACGGGAAAGAGCCCAAAGCTCGTATCTTCCCGTCTCCTCATCGGTTCCATTTTATACTTAGTCATACTTATCATACCTGTCCTTAAAACTATGGATTGAGATAACATTAACTACCTCCTCGCTTAGCGAATTCCAATTATCAACTACTCTTACACTGAAAAAGTATTTTCTTACATCCTGCAAAGAAGTTTTCTTACGAAGCTTCAAACTATGACCTCTAGTTCTAGAGCCAGCCATATCAAAATATCGATCCCTATCCACTCTATCATAACCATGAAGGAATTTAAAGACTGTCACCATATCCCCCTTCACTCTTCTAGCTTCGAGTGATGGTAAGTCTAATTCCCTCAGCCTCTCATCATAACTGAGATTGCGTATTTCTGGCACCAGTTTCGTGGCATGTCTTTGAACCTTTTCAAGCTTAGCTATGTATGTATGAATGTATGTATGTATGTATGTATGTATGTATGCATGTATATTAGTCACTGTGGCAAAGCAGTAGTGTCTGCGACTTTGAGGCATTAGGCCGAGGCCGAGGATTCGCGCCCCGCCAGAGTATGATGGTAGCAAGAGTATGCACTCAGGGTCACAGGGTGATGATTACATCTGCCAAAACAAGTCTCTCGCAAGAAGGCAACTGTCCTAGTCCTTAGTAAGAAAAGGGAGTCTGTGACGTAAAAATGAATATATATATATATATATATATATATATATATATATATATATATATATATATATATATATATATATATATATATATATATATATATATATATATATATATATATATATATATATATATATATATATATATATATATATATATATATATATATATATATATATATATATATATATATATATATATATATATATGTGTGTGTGTATGTGATTACCTAATTGTGTTTACGGGAAAGAGCCCAAAGCTCGTATCTTACCGTCTCCTGATCGGTTCCATTTTAGACTTAGTCATACTTATCATACCTGTCCTTAAAACTATGGATTGAGATAGCATTAACTACCTCCTCGCTTAGCGAATTCCAATTATCAACTACTCTTACACTGAAAAAGTATTTCCTTACATCCTGCGAAGAAGTTTTCTTACGAAGCTTCAAACTATGACCTCTAGTTCTAGAGCCAGCCATATCAAAATATCGATCCCTATCCACTCTATCATAACCATGAAGGACTTTAAAGACTGTATGTGATTACCTAATTGTGATTACCTAATTGTGTTTACGGGAAAGAGCCCAAAGCTCGTATCTTCCCGTCTCCTCATCGGTTCCATTTTATACTTAGTGATACTTATCATACCTGTCCTTAAAACTATGGATTGAGATAGCATTAACTACCTCCTCGCTTAGCGAATTCCAATTATCAACTACTCTTACACTGAAAAAGTATTTCCTTACATCCTGCGAAGAAGTTTTCTTACGAAGCTTCAAACTATGACCTCTAGTTCTAGAGCCAGCCATATCAAAATATCGATCCCTATCCACTCTATCATAACCATGAAGGAATTTAAAGACTGTCACCATATCCCCCCTCACTCTTCTAGCTTCGAGTGATGGTAAGTCTAATTCCCTCAGCCTCTCATCATAACTGAGATTGCGTATTTCTGGCACCAGTTTCGTGGCATGTCTTTGAACCTTTTCAAGCTTAGCTATGTATGTATGAATGTATGTATGTATGTATGTATGTATGCATGTATATTAGTCACTGTGGCAAAGCAGTAGTGTCTGCGACTTTGAGGCATTAGGCCGAGGCCGAGGGTTCGCGCCCCGCCAGAGTATGATGCTAGCAAGAGTATGCACTCAGGGTCACAGGGTGATGATTACATCTGCCAAAACAAGTCTCTCGCAAGAAGGCAACTGTCCTAGTCCTTAGTAAGAAAAGGGAGTCTGTGACGTAAAAATGAATATATATATATATATATATATATATATATATATATATATATATATATATATATATATATATATATATATATAAATATAAATATAAATATATATATATATATATACATATATATATATATATATATATATATATATACTATATATATATATATATATATATATATATATATATATATATATATATATATATATATATATATATATATATATATATATATATATATATATATGTATGTATGTATGTGATTACCTAATTGTGTTTACGGGAAAGAGCCCAAAGCTCGTATCTTCCCGTCTCCTCATCGGTTCCATTTTAGACTTTGTGATACTTATCATACCTGTCCTTAAAACTATGGATTGAGATAGCATTAACTACCTCCTCGCTTAGCAAATTCCAATTATCAACTATTCTTACACTGCAAAAGTATTTCCTTACATCCTGCAAAGAAGTTTTCTTACGAAGCTTCAAACTATGACCTCTAGTTCTAGAGCCAGCCATATCAAAATATCGATCCCTATCCACTCTATCATAACCATGAAGGAAGTTAAAGACTGTCACCATATCCCCCCTTACTCTTCTAGCTTCGAGTGATGGTAAGTCTAATTCCCTCAGCCTCTCATCATAACTGAAATTGCGTATTTCTGGCACCAGTTTCGTGGCATGTCTTTGAACTTTTTCAAGCTTAGCTATGTGCTTTTTCAAGTGCGGATTCCAAAAGGGGGCTGCATATTCGAGTTTTGGCCTCACATAGGTTACATAAATATTTCTGAACATTTCCTTGTCCATGTGCCTGCAGGCTACCCTTACATTTGATAAGAATGCATATGCTGCCCTTCCTATGCCATTTATATGTATTTCTGGAGACAAATCTGCCAGTATGTTTACTCCTAGATCTCTCTCATTTTCTGTCTCTTGAAGTTGTACTCCAGCCACCGAGTAGTCAAGCTTGGGCCTTCTTGCACTTGTACCCATTTTCATTACCTTACATTTTGAAGTATTGAATTTCATTAGCCACTTTTCTGACCACTCATGCAGATTATTTAGATCCTCCTGAAGTTCTCTACCATTGTTCTCGTTTTTTACTTTCTTCACAATCTTTGCATCATCTGCAAACATATTCATGAATGAATTTACAGACTCTGGTAGGTCATTTACATATACAAGGAACAAAAGTGGCCCTAAAACTGAACCCTGTGGAACTCCACTACTAACTCTTCTCCATTCAGACACTGAGTGTCTTACTCTAACCCTCTGTTCCCTTCCTTCTAAGTAAGCTTTTATCCATTCCAAAACATTTCCACCTATTCTAGCCATAGAGTGCAGCTTCCTAATAAGTCTCCCATGTGGAACAGTGTCAAACGCTTTCTGGAAGTCTAGGAATATGCAATCTGCCCAGCCCTCTCTTTCCTGTAAGATTTGGCTTACCTCATCATAAAATTCTAATAAGTTTGTTACTGTTGATCTACCTTCTCTGAAGCCATGTTGCCTCACTGACAAAAAGTTGAAGGATTCCAAGTGAAGAGAGATATGTTTCCTTAATAGTTTCTCCATAACTTTGCAAACTATGCTGGTCAAGGAAACTGGTCTATAGTTCAGAGCCGTATCCCTCCTTCCCTTTTTGAAGATAGGTATCACATTTGCTTGTTTCCAGCATCTTGGAATCTCCCCTGACTACAGTGACTCCTTAAATATGATACTTAGTGCCACTGATATTGTGTTTGCGCATTTTTTAAGCACATGAGGGGATATGTCATCAGGACCTGTAGCTTTATGAACATCTAAATCCATCAGCGCTTTGCATACCTCTGTGGCTGTAAGGTTGATGTTCTCTAATACCGGCCCTTGAGCTTCTATCACTGCAATCTGAGGGGGTGGGGGTATTTTCTACTGTGAATACTGACTGAAACTCCTTGTTCAATTCTTTGCAGATCTCTTCATCCGTCTCAGTGATGCTTCCATCCGCTCTCTTTAGCCTTAAAACCTGTTCTTTTACCTTCAGTTTTCCTCTGATAAAGCTGTGGAAAAGCTTGGGATTTTCTTTAGCCTTCCTGGTGATGTCCCTCTCATAATCTCTCTCTGCCTCTCTCCTTTTACTTAGGTAGTCATTTCTTGCTCTTTTGTAGGTTTGCCAGGCATTTATGTTTTTTCTCCTCCTATTCTTTTTCCAGCATTTGTCTCTCCACTCCTTAGCTCTTTTACACCCATTATCGAACCATTTCTCTCTGGCATGAATTACACCTACTTTGGTGACAGGTATGCAGCAATCTACTATCTTCCCATATTTCTCACAAAAGATGTCATACATTTCTTGTACAGATTTGTTGTAAAATAAGGTTCTCCAGTCAATAACTGCAAAAAGCTCATTCATTTTGATGTAATCTCCTTTCGGATAGTTGCTCCTCATGTCCTCAGTGCCTCTACTCTCAGGAAGAATATCTTCAATGATATACTCCATCAACAACACACAGTGGTCACTCTTTCCAATTGGTGGTTCATACTCAATATTTTCAATATCCAACACATTATCTGTGAACACTTGATCAAGTAGTGATGGCTCATCCCCACCCCTGGCCCTTGTTGGTTCCATTACATGTTGGTGTAGGAAATTCCCTTGTACGCAATCTAGGAATCTTGCCCCGAATGAGTCCTCACCAGTGTGTGGGTCAAGATTTATCCAATCTATCTCTTTATGATTAAAGTCTCCCATAATCAAAATCCTACATTTTTTTCCCGTGCCATGTTAACAACTGAGTTTATGACTTCAATAGTACCTATATGACTTTCCTCATAAACTTCAAGCCTATTTTGGTTCCTTGGTGGGTTGTATACAACAGTTATTATAATGCTCTCTGACCCAGTATTTATGCGAGCAACAAGAAATTCCTTGAACTCACTTTCTATAGCCAAGTTTATTTCTTCAACTTGAATCCTCTCACTTATGAGCAGTGCTATCCCTCCACCAGTCCTCTCAGATCTTTCAACCCTTAGTATTCTGAAGCCCTTAGGAAAAACTGTGACACTGTTTATGTCCTCACTCAACTTAGTCTCTGTAATTGCTACTATATCTGCCTTACTGTTGTGAATCCTATCTTTTAATTCTACTACCTTACCAGCTAATCCATCAGCATTTGTGTATAACAATCTTAATGAGGCCCCATCCCCTGATCTTCTGTCATTATCTTCTGTGTCTGTGTGTGTGTGTGTGTGTGTGTGTGTGTGTGATTACGTAATTGTGTTTACGGGAAAGAGCCCAAAGCTCGTATCTTCCCGTCTCCTCATCGGTTCCATTTTATACTTAGTGATACTTATCATACCTGTCTTTAAAACTGTGGATTGAAATAGCATTAACTATTTCCTCACTTAGCCAATTCCAATTATCAACTACTCTTACACTGAAAAAGTATTTCCTTACATCCTGCAAAGAAGTTTTCTTACGAAGCTTCAAGCTATGACCTCTAGTTCTAGAGCCTGCCATATCAAAATATCGATCCCTATCCACTCTGTTATAACCATGAAGGAATTTAAAGACTGTCACCATATCCCCCCTAGAATCTTCTAGCTTCGAGTGATGGTAAGTCTAATTCCCTCAGCCTCTCATCATAACTGAGATTACGTATTTCTGGCACTAGTTTCGTGGCATGTCTTTGAACTTTTTCAAGCTTAGCTATGTGCTTTTTCAAGTGCGGATTCCAAAAGGGGGCTGCATATTCAAGTTTTGGCCTCACATAGGTTACATAAATATTTCTGAACATTTCCTTGTCCATGTGCCTGAAGGCTACCCTTACATTTGATAAGAAGGCATATGCTGCCCTTACTATGCCATATATATGTATTTCTGGAGACAAATCTGCCAGTATGTTTACTCTTAGATCTCTCTCATTCTTTGTCTCTTGAAGTTGTACAATAGCCACCGAGTAGTCAAGCTTGGGCCTCCTTGCACTTGTTCCCATTCTCATTACCTTACATTTTGAAGTATTGAATTTCATTAGCCAGTTTTCTGACCACTCATGCAGACTATTTAGATCTTCCTGAAGTTGTCTACCATTGTTCTCGTTTCCTACTTTCTTCACAAGCTTTGCATCATCTGCAAACATATTCGTGAATGAATTTACTGACTCTGGTAGGTCATTTATATATACAAGGAATAAAAGTGGCCCTAAAACTGAATCCTGTGGAACTCCACTACTAACTCTTCTCCATTCAGACACTGAGTGTCTTACTCTAACCCTCTGTTCCCTTCCTTCTAAGTAAGTTTTTATCCATTCTAAGACATTTCCACCTATTCTAGCCATTGTGATTACCTAATTGTGTTTACGGGAAAGAGCCCAAAGCTCGTATCTTCCCGTCTCCTGATCGGTTCCATTTTAGACTTAGTGATACTTATCGTACCTGTCCTTAAAACTATGGATTGAGATAGCATTAATTACCCCCTCCCTTAGCGAATTCCAATTATCAACTACTCTTACACTGAAAAAGTATTTCCTTACATCCTGCAAAGAAGTTTTCTTACGAAGCTTCAAACTATGACCTCTAGTTCTAGAGCCAGCCATATCGAAATATCGATCCCTATCCACTCTATCATAACCATGAAGGAATTTAAAGACTGTCACCATATCCCCCCTTACTCTTCTAGCTTCGAGTGATGGTAAGTCTAATTCCCTCAGCCTCTCATCATAACCGAGATTGCGTATTTCTGGCACCAGTTTCGTGGCATGTCTTTGAACTTTTTCAAGCTTAGCTATGTGCTTTTTCAAGTGCGGATTCCAAAAGGGGGCTGCATTGTGTGTGTGAGTGTGTGTTTCCTATTATATAAAGTAAAAGGGAAAGAGATCGAATTTTATATTATATGTATTTTGATGTGCAATACGTATTAAACGAAAGCAGAAAAAGACAAGGAAGTCAATTCAGTAGTCGATTATTGTCGAGATGACTAGATAAAGAAGAAAATATATTAGTGAAATCAATTCTGTAACATGTTTCGAATTGTACTTAAGATAAAACTTGGTACTAAATACAAAGTTAGCAACGTATTTAATTAAAATGATAAACAATTGTAAATCCATTGGTCTAATCAATTAAGCAATATTATAATTCTTTTGCAGTATTTAGCTTCTATAAATAATGCAAATGTTAATTATCTGAATTTTTAATGCAAACTATAAACAAAAAATAAGATATTGTGCAGAATTTGTGCCATTCATTGCAAACTTGCTGGCAAAACTGTACCTTCAAAGTTAAGAAAAATCGTGAGAATATGTTCGTAAACGTTAGTGAATAAACGTTCTCAATAAAAGACGAACTGGCACCTCTACGTCCAATGAGATCTCGCCACACAAAGTAGTCGTGTTTTGGATGCGAGAACGAGAGGACGAAGGGAGGAAGACGTCGCTGCCAGCTGGATCTCACTTGGCATTAGGATATTAAGACACGTCACACTGCCGCAGCGAGATACGTCTCAGCTGCAGTGAGGTAACATAGTTGATAAAGTGAGTTGGAAGTGTGAGGATAGGTGAGTTGGTGTGAGTCAAAGTAATCTCCTTTAGAACAGAAGCGAAAAAAGAACGTTGGTAGGGATGTTTTTGTCGATAATTTCGTAATTGTGGGAGGTGTTGATATGCCGGTATGTCCAAATGTCATGTTGCCGTAATGTTTCGTCTACTCGCACATGTCGAGTGGTGTTCTAAAAGTGTCCACAGTAGTAAACAAAGTGGAAGAGGACATAGCAAGTTTAATGTAGAGGATGGGCAACAGTGTTTGTTTTATGCCCAAATAATTTTATGTAACCTGAGGGAAGACCAGATTCGGCACTTGTATGGGTAATTTTGTTTTACTATTACCCATCTCATCCTCAGCCATTTTATTTTTACTATTACACCCGTCCCATCCCCTACAATTTTATGCTCTTTAAGTAGCTTAAGATATTTTATTCATTCAAAGTGCTTAAAAAACCCAAGAATAAAGGTAAAATTCACTGCCCAATAGAAACTGGTGAAATTGTAAAAATTTACTCCAATGTTGGAACACCTACAGTTTAGCGGGCCATACCAATGTTTAAAACCTACCAATAGATGGCGATAGGCTCTGACTAGAGAACTGGCTGATGGACACACAACAAAAATTGGTGATAATAGGCATACGAAACAACTTTTTACTATCCTAACTAAAAATACTTACCTAACCTCTTAGCCATGGGCTTCCCCCCTGGGACTCCCCATCTTACTATCCTAACTAAAAGTACTTCCCTACCCTTCAGTCGAACTACTTACCTGAGTGGAGGGATGAGGTCGTTGAACGGCATGGCCCTCTAACCTGTAAACTACCCCCAATGTTAATAGATAAGGAAGCAATTAGAATATGTTGTAAATACTGTATTTACGATTTTCAACTGTCTCCCTTTGGAAGTGATGTTTATATAATTCCTTTGGTGATTGTTGTGTTTTGAACGACCGTCAAAACCATAGGAAATCGTTCCTTATCAAGTCTAACTTCACTCTACATAACCTAACTTAGCATAACCAAACTATTCCTAACCTAACTAAGCTTAACCTAACTTTTCCTCCCCCATTCTAACAAAACCTATCGTCACCTAACCAAACCCAAAAACAAATAATTTATGACAATTTTGAAGGTCATATTGTTAAGAAATATTAACTTTTAAAATATTGAGCCCTTTTTAAACAGCCTAAAATATTCGGGCTGAGATGGATGTTAAAGTGAGGAAATACCCCAAATTGTCAGCAGTGAGCTACAAAAATGGTACCCACAATAAAAGATTTACCCAATGGAGATAGAATTAGATAATTAAAGTGTAAAGAGATGATATTTTTTTTTACTATTACACACATCTCATCCTCTGTTGAACAAAACACCCAAGCTGAAGCCACATGCTTAGGCCTTATGCAGAACATTGTATGTCTACAGAAACCACAAAATTATATTCATTTTAACAGAAATAGGTCTATATTTTTATGCTAGTGTTTCACATTGTCTGAGACAATCCAAAAACTCGTAATATACTGTATTCCTATTTAATTGATATCGGAATCAACGGACGAAATCTGGAGAGACAAGGTAGTATTTTTCTATTTAAAAGTCGTATTTGCTGCTGAGAGAGTTTTGGCAACACTGGAGAAGTGCTGGCCACTATTTGGCGCAGGCCTTCACTGTGTTTACTTCAATGGGAACAACACATGTACCTTATTGCTCCTTATATCCTGCATTTTATAAGTGTTGCATTGCTATAGTGATTATTACTGAAAATTTTGTCTATTCATGCCATCTGGAGGATTGATCGCTTGATCAGTAGTATTATTCTTCCCCATTTCGCAATGAAATTATTGACATTAAACCCAACAGACCCCATTTCGCAAATTACGGAGAATTGGCAATATCAGACCGAAGTTCCTCCCCCTTTGTACAATAGAGTGAGGTTTTATTATTTTTATTTTTTTTTTTTGAGTGTGACACTGGGACAGGCAAAAAAAAAAACTGCCTCATCAATAAAAGCCCGGGCACGAAGATAACATTTAGACAAAGGAAAATAAAAATGTTATGGACGAGGCAGAGATGAGGTAATGATACACAAAGGAAAAGAACAGACTGAACAAATAGTCAAAGTACCGAGGACCTAGATATATGGCAGGATTATGCCTTGAGATGACAATAGATCCATTTTTGAAGGAAGATAGGTTATATGTTTATATGAATTAGAAAAGACAGAAAGAGGACGAGAGTTCCAGAGTCTGGAGGTAGATGGGAAGAAGCACTCGTCTCACCGACCAATCCACAAGCTACAAATCTCCACACAGTACCTGTGAGATGAGGCCTCTTGGCGAGTGTAACGCGACCTCGGCATTGGGGAAGGGACGCAACTCACAAACTCATCAGAGCAGTGATGGAAGCAGTTGCATTAGAAAAGAGAAAGGGATGATACCTTGCGGCGAAGAGAAAGAGAATCCAGATTAGAAGTAAGAGAAGGGTCATTAATGAGTCTGACTGCCTTAGATTCAATCCTATCAAGGAGATAAGTATAAGAAGATGCACCTCAGATGTATGAGGAGTATTCTAAGCAGGGATGGATTAGACATTAATAGATTTTAAGTAACTGTAAAGAGTTTAGGTATTGACAAAACAGAACTCCCAATTTTATGGATGCAGATTTAGAAATTTGGATTAAGTGTTTCCTTCCGGACAAGTTAGAGACTATATGGATTCCTAATATGTTGATAGAATTAAGATGGTAAAGTTAGTTTGTTTCGAAGATAATAGGGCTATCAGAAACTGTGTTGTGGAGGCATGATATTAAACTAAATTTTGGGTCCCCAACTCAGATACCCTCTGCAAATCAGAGTTGAGAGTAGAAGAAGGAGTACTATGAGACTGATTATGAGTAGCAGATGAAGGTTGTGAAGAAATGGCAGAGGAAAAATGAAGGATAAAATCGTTGGCAAAAGCATGAAGAAGAGAGGAAAATGAGGACTGAAGAAAATCATTGATGAAGAGAAGGAACAAAGTAGGTGAAAGAACTTAGCCCTGTGGAACACCACTGGCAACAGGGACTGGGCTAGATGTTGAACTGTCAACAACTACAAATATTAAATGGTCTGAAAGAAAACTGGAAATCAGAGAACAGAGAGAAGGGATAAAGCCTTAGGCAGGGAGTTTGGCAAATAGAGCCTTGTACCAGACTGTCAAAAGCCGTAGAGATATCAAGGGAGATGACAAAGGATTCCTCATAGTTTCTCAGAGATGACCATACATGAGTAAGATAGGACAGGAGGTCACCAGTGGATCTTGCCTTGCGGCAGCCGTACTGGTGATCGGAGATAAGTGAGTTACATTCAAAACGTTTCAATGTGATAATTGAGGAAAGTCTCTAAAACTTTAGCATTAGAAGAGGCTAGGGCAATAGGTCAGTAGTGTGAAGGAATAGAATGGTCACACATCTTAGGAACAGGTTGCACTAGAGCTTGCTTCCAAGATAAAGGATAGATACTGGTGGAGAGAATTAGGCGAAAAAGAAGGCAAAGCACGGGAGATATTTCATTTGCTAATTTCTTAAGAAACCTTGCCGGGATACCATCGGGACCAGATGCCTTGTTCGTCTTCAGCAAGTGAAGAACCTTATGAACTTAGCGTGAAGAAAAGATAGGGTTAGATAGGGGTAAAGATTGAGGGAGAAGTGCGCTGGAATCGTTTACGAAAGAGTTGGCAGAAAATGAGAGGCAAAGAGAGTGGCTTTGCCAGTGGGAGAGCAAGCTATAGAACCATCAGAACGAATGAAAGGGGGAAAGCTTGAGTTACAGAAGTTTTTGGAGACCTTTTTGTTTAAGGACTAGAAACATTTGTCAGTAGGAGAGGAGTTAAGGTCATCAACTTTCCTTCTCATAAAGGAAGCCTTAGACCTTCGAATCTGAGCAGTACAATGATTCCTAGCTACAATAAAAGCAGAGTGAGTTAAATCAGAAGGAGAGGCTTTGTACGACTGGTGTGACTGATACCTGGCCAGAATAACCATGGAGCAGGCACGGTCAAACAAAGGACTATGGGGAGAAAAAGTTTTCATATAGGAGGGGATGTGCGCTTCCAGTCCCGAGGTTATGATCTTGGCAACTTTTGGGGCTACTAGATCAGAGTTGCAGGAGCGAAAGCGGTAGTCATCCTATGGGAAGTCAAAGAGGAAGTTACGCAGATCTTCCCGTTAGTTACGCTCAAAGTGCCAAAGACGGCTGTGCGAGTAGGAGGAATTGATGGAGGGGGAGCAGAAATGGAAGGGATTGAGATCACAGAGTGGTTAGATTTACCAAGAGGGAAAAGCACAGAATAAGAGTAGTTTGAAGGGTTAGAAGTGAGAAATAGGTCAAGAATGTTGGCTGCATGTTCATGATTGGGAACTCGAGTAGGATGTTTGATAATTTGCTCTAGATCGTGAGTAATAGAAAAAGCAAGGGCCTCACTTCCTCCCACATCAGTGTGAGAAGAATTAAACCATTCACTGTGGTGTACATTGAAGTCTCCATTAAAGAGAGGATTGGCATGTGGGTGAGAAGATAGCAAGTACTCGTGGCAAGAAGAAAGATATTCAAAGAAAGATGCAAAGTCAGTAGAGTTTGGAGAACAGTAGCAGAAGCAAAGAAATATAGCGGTAGTAGAGAGATAGATTTTCAGCCAAAGAACATCAAAGTCAGGAGATTCAAGGGCCATGAGCCTTGCAATAGGAGTGTTGTTGCAGTAGGCACAGACCCCACCTTTGGAACGAAAACGGGGATACATGAGAGATTTTAAATGGGTCAGTGGAAGCATGGTTAGATGGCTGTGTTTCAAAGAGAAGGAGGAGGTTAGGGAGGTAAGTACCTAATTGTTGTTCCATAGACGAATGATCAAGAGTTAAAGCCATGAATGTTAGAATAGTGAAGAGTGAAAGAAGCAGATCTTTTGGGAGGTGCAAGGTTAAGGGTAGAACCATTACTACCATCAAACATGTGTACCCTCAAGTCAGTAGTGGAGTCAACAAGATCCTTAGCACCCCTCTGTGCCGGGTACTGGGGGCCGTAAGCTGTAGACCTTCCGTAAATATTGCAAATATAAGGAAAAAGGGGCAAAAAAACCCCAGATGTGGGAATGTTGACTTGTCAGATGTAATGGGATATCAAGTGATGTGTAACAAATACGCCAGAATATTTGCTACATATGTAGACAAGGAAAGAACCTTCCTGAAGGAAGACTCAACCCGGAGCTATCTGGGCCAGTCTTACTTGAATCCGTAATACTTTCAGTCGTATTATTTCTGTGGGTGACTAGTGCCATGGCCAACCTACTAAGCTAGTGTGTTAGTAAAATACCAGTATTATTGTTTGATGTCATCAGTCTCACCCCTGTCTGTTTCATGCTATATAGATAGGATTTGATTTTGCAAAATATTTTTTCATCTACTCTCAAAATACCTTCCACAAACAGAAGCGTCGGAAGTAGCACCCAGTTAATGAGATCTATAGTGTACATTTTCATGGTCTTATTGTATACAGTTTTAGATATGTTGACACATAAAGTAACAACCAAAAGTGCTGTTAGGTAATCAACATATAATGCTCCACTGACTTGTCTCTGGAAAAAATAATCACCATTAAATGCATTTTGCCTGTAAACGAATTTACATCGTGAACATGTTGCATGAACTTTTTTCATTTTATGTGTGACTCTTCTTCTTCTTCGTTTACATCTTTTCCCACTTTTATGTGGGTTCTATGTGTGACACCTGGGTGGACAAAAAAATTCCCTTATTGGACCTGGGCACCTAGAAAACATTAAGAAGAAAAGTAGCAGCTTAAGGATAAGGCCGACATAAGAGAATGATAGATAATGAAAATTAAAGACAACTGAAAAAAGATAATCTTTTTGAAGGAATATAGATTATAAGAGTTAGGGAAGACAGAAGGAGGAAGAGAGTAGCAGTCACTGCACCAGCCAGTCTTCGAGCTACAAATCTGTACACTGTACCGCTTATAGTGTGTTATGTATTAGATATAATTTTTTTTTGTTTCAAGCCATCCAATGAGAAGTACCCATTGCAGTCAGTCAGTATAAGAACTGAAATTATGCTTGTTTGTTGTTTGGAAATCTCAAGAGATATTGTTGTATGAATATTTCTTTAATTTATATGTAGTCACCGTGAGGTTCGTGCCCTGCCACGGTCTGAGGTTAGCAAGGGCATGCACTCAGGGTAACTATTACATCTACCAAAACAAGTTCTTCGCAAGAAGGCAACTGCCCTAGCCCTTGGTTGAAAAGGGAGTCTGTGACGTAAAACACTTTTTAATATTTTTTTAATTTGTTTATTGAAATATTTTAGTAGTTCCTCATAGACCTTGATGTATTGGTTTGAGAGCTCCCCAAACTTTTTTGACCATTATCCCCTTCATGGAATCCTTGATCCCTCCTCGAACCCCAGGCATGTACAAAAATAATAGTAATAATTAAGTAGATGTGTAGTTTCTAGGCATTTGTCAATCCCCTTTTGATCCCCGAAGTTTAGAATCTTCTATTGTAGTTTTAATGTATGTTATTGGGAATATGCCTTGTTAAATTGAGACTATATATAAGGAATATGTTGTAAATGCCATTGCAATTGTTTTTTTTTTTTTTTTTTTTTTTTTTTTTTTTTTTTTTTCTCCAAGAGTTGAAATAGTAGGGTCGATTTTATGGACTGGAATTGTACTACTGGCCCTAACAGGAGGATGTGTTGTTTTTGAGATTATGAGTATTGACTTCATAATTCTTTCAGATTGTAATTTTTTGGTGTCAATTTTTTCAGAGTTGAAAAGATGGAGTCAATTCTAAGGGCCGGGATTGTATTATTGGCCCTAATTGGAGGATGTGTTGGTGTTACGATCATGAGTATCGACTTTGGCTCTGAATCTATGAAAATGGCCGTTGTTGCTGTAAGTAATATACTTTTTATTTTAATGAATGTGACACTGGGACATGTAAAGAAAATTCCCCTTATCATGCCTGGGCAACAAGAAAGCATTTAATAAAAAGTAACAGCTTAAGAACAAGGCAGAAACAAAAGAATGATATACAGTTCCCTCGCTACATCGTGGTTCACCTATCGCGAATTCAGTGCATTGCAGTTTTTTGGGCGAGTTTTTTTTATTCTTTGGGTATATACGAGAATATTTAAATATTAACAAATTTAAATTTTCAGTATTTTCATTATTTTATTGTAAATTTTTTTTTTCGTTATTTTATTGATAAAAAAATGTATTTCCCAGCCTAAGAATGATAAAACAGTATGAAATAGTAAAAAAACATGAATTTAAACATGTAAGTCTGCACCCTAGAAAATACGATACCGGTATTGGCGTTTCGGAATACGCAAAGGGTTGCACCTACGTGAGTTAGCACATGTTAACATTTCCAGTATTTTGATTATTTTATTGATTAAAAAATTTATTTCCTAGTCTAAGAATAATAAAACAGTAAAAAATAGTAAAAAACATAAATTTAAACATGTAACTCTGCACCATGTAAAATACGATACCGGCTAGTACATATTAAAATTTCCAGTATTTTCATTATTTTATTGATATAACCTAAGAATAATCAAACAGTAAAAAATAGTAAAAAACATAAATTTAAACATTAACTCACAGTATTGCACCATGTAAACTACTGTACGATAACATACACTGTATTGGCGTCATGGAAAACACAAACGCTCGCACCTATATGAGATAGTTCATGGGAAACTATTGGCTGAAAGGGTTTTAGACGACGAATCACAGAATTGTTATTCTGTATGTTCTGTATCATGGGGTCTGATTGGCTTTTTGATCGAAGCTTCATTCTCCCAGCGTCTTCCATTGTCTCGCCTCACCCGTTCAGTCTAACTCATGTGTGCACCGTTCGCGTTGTGCTTCTTAATATGTTGTGCTTGTGATTTTTTTACTCGTTTTTCAACCTCTGCCATGCCTCCCAAGCATCTTTCATCTTCTAAGGCTTCTGGTAGTAAGCCTTAGAGGCAAAGGAAGATGGTGACCATACCTGAAAAGGTAAAGCTGTTAGATATGCTGAAGGAAGGAAGAAGGTTCGCGGATGTCGGCCGCCATTTTGGGCTCAACAAATCTACTGTTTGATACATAAAGGACGAGGCAAATATCAGGAAAACAGCGACTATTTCATTTAGTAAAGCAGCGAAGAGGGCCGTAACACCCCGCAATAAGATAATAGTGCGGATGGAATCTGCTTTGGCCCTGTGGATTGCTGATTGCGGAAAGAAGAACATCAGCTTTACACCAATATCATACAAACAAAGGCAAAGAAGTTGTACGAGACATTCACTACAAACGAACCCGACGACGACAGTGGCGACCATGAGGAGGAGGAGAGAGAAGAAGATATCGACAACCCACAACCAGGACCCTCCAGCGATTCTCCACCGAGGAAACAATCGTTCGTGGTAAGCAAGGGATGGTTCGCCAAATTTAAAAAACGCTATCGCCTAAAGAGCGTTACGTTTTATGGCGAAGCTGCCTCTGCAGATACAGCTGCAGCTGAAGATTACGTGAAAAACGACTTCAAGAAAATTATCGAGGAAGGCGATTATGCTCCTGAGCAAGTCTTTAACATGGGTGAGACTGGGTTATTTTGGAAGAGAATGCCGTCTCGGACTTTTCTCTTGAAGGAAGAAGCTAAATCCCCAGGATTTAAAGCTCACAAAGACCGCGTTACCCTCATCATTTGCGGGAATGCTGCGGGCTTCATGTTAAAGCCTGGGCTTATCTACAAGTCTAAGAACCCTTGGGCTATGAAGAATAAGAACAAGAATCTGCTGCCAGTGTATTTCATGCATAATCCCAAGGCCTGGATCACGAAAAACCTCACATCGGACTGGTTTCACCAATGCTTTATCCCTCAGGTCAAAGTTTATCTTGAAGAGAAGGGCCTTGAATTTGAAGTCCTTTTTTGATGGATAATGCTGGTGGTCATGCAACTGGTCTCGAATATGAGGGTGTTCAAATAGAGTTCCTGCCACCGTTATTGGTGCGTTCAAGGCCCTCTACACACGAAATGCCCTGACGAACCTGGTTGAATTCATGGATGCGGACAGAGAATTCTCACTGAAGACTTCAAAATATTCAGAATGCAATCAAAGAGACGAAGCCGGCCACAATCAATGCCAGCTGGAAGAAACTGTAGCCCGAAGTCATCTACGACTACAAGGGATTCGCTCCTGACGAAGAGCATAACTCGGCAGTTGCGATAGCTGTGAAGCTGCCTGCATTTCTAGGAGGAGAAGGCTTTGAAGATATGACTCACAAAGATATGAATGAACTGATCGACTGCCACTCGCAGCCTTTGACTGATGAAGACTAGAAGGAAATGACAAAATCAGCTAGCAAAGAAGAGGAAGAAGAACAACCAGAGGAAATGCACAAAGAAGTCGAAGAACCTGGCCTTACACTTGAACGTCTGGCAGCTAGGTATGAACATGTGAAAGCAGTCCAAGAACATGATGATAATATGGTTTGTTCGGTGACCTTCTGCAATCTTCTCGACGATGCCATGATTCCTTACACGACCATTTTCCAACAAAAGAAGGAACAGCGACAGCTACTCCCCAATACCATGTTGTTCTCTCGCAAAAAGGCAGCCGTAAAGCTGTCATTGGCTGCGGAATAATTTCCTCTGGAGTCTATACACGTCATCATCACCTCATTTACGGTAAGTTTACCTATCACGTTCATATAAATTTACGCTTGCATGCTATTATTGATAAAGTAAAGGGTGGTTTTTTAACAGTGCAGGGAGGGTTTATACAGTAAAGGTAAAAATAAATGTAAACTACCTTTGTATATGAGTATGTGCACGTCATCATCACCTCATTCACGGTAAGTTTACCTATCACTTTCATATAAATTTACGCTTGCATGCTGTTATTAATAAAGTAGAGGGTGGATTTTTAACAGTGCAGGGAGGGTTTATACAGTAAAGGTAAAAATAAATGTAATATACCTATGTATATAGGGTGATCCTACTTCGCGAATTTTAACTTACCGCGGCCGGTCCCAGAACCGAGCCCCCGTGATAAACGAGGGAGCACTGTACAGTAAAATGATAGTCTGTAAGAATCGTCAAAGTAATGAAAACTAAGATGATGAGAAAGAGAGTAAAAAGACACAAAGATATGACTTGCAGCCTTCGCATTTTGACTTTTAGTTGAATTGCTTTAATCTTGTATATTTTTCAGTCATACACACTTAATTATATTCAAGTATTTGATTATATTCGGTCATATATACTGTATTTAAGTATACTGTTTTGAATTATATATTCAGTCATATATACTGTATTTGAGTAGACTGTATTGAATTATAAATGTATTTAATTATATTCAGTCATATATATTTAGTTATAATCAGTCCTATATACAGGGAGTCCTCGATTTACATCAGAATTCCATTCCTGATATGTTTGAGTATCACACCGGGACAGGTAAGAAAACTGCCCTCATCAGTAAAGGCCCATTAAGACAATGGAAAAGAAAAAGGTTACCCTTAAGACAGAGATGAGGTAATGTTACACAAAGGAAAAGGACAAACTGAAAGAATAGTCAAAGTACTGAGGACCTAGAGATATGGCAGGATTAGGCCCTGAGATGACGATAGATCTGCTCTTCCATGGAAGATAGGTTATAAGAATTAGGAAAAACAGAATGAGGAAGAGAGTTCCTGAGTGGAAGTAGATGGGAAGAAGCAATCTCTGCACCAACCAAGCCGCGAGCTACAAATCTCTACACAGTATCTGTGAAACGAGGCTGCTTGGCGAGGGTTACACGGCCTTGACAGTGGGGGAGGGATGCAGCTCACCAACTCATCATAGTAGGGGTGGAAGCAGTAGCGATAGAGAAGAAAAGGGAATGATAACCTATGGCGAAGAGAATCCAGATTAGAAGTAAGAGAAGTGTTACTAATGAGTCTGACTGACTTAGATTCAATCCTGTCAAGGAGTTAAGTATAAGAAGCAGCACTCTAGATATGCGAGCAGTTTTCTTAGCAGGGACGGATAAGACCTTTATAGATTTTAAGTAACTGTAAAGAGTTAAAGTGATGACAAAAACAACAGAACCCCCAATTTTTTGGATGCATATCTAGAAACTTGGATTATGTGATTCCTCCAAGATAAGTTAGTGGCTATATGGATTTGTAATATGTTGATAGAAATAAGATTGTAAATTTCTTTAGTTTTGAAGGCAAAAGGGCTATCAGGAGGAGAAGAAGATAAAGAGATATCCAGAAACTGTGTCTTGGAGGCATTGAATTTAACTAAATTTTGGGTGCCCCATTCAGATACCCTTTGCAAATCGGAGTTGAGAATAGAAGGAGTGAACGTGACTGATAGAGAGTAGCAGATGAAGGGGGTGCGAAAAGGAAGAGGAAAAAGAAAGGGTAGAATCATCGGCAAAGGCTTGAAAAAGAAAGGGGACTGAAGAAGATCATTGATGAAGAGAAGGAACAGAGTAGGTGAAAGACCAGAGCCCTTTGGAACACCACTGGTATCAGGGAATGGGCTAGATATTACACTGTCAAAAACTACAGATATGAAACGGTCTGAATGAGAGCTGGAAATCAGAGAACAGAGGGAAGGGGTAAAGCTATGAGCAGGGAGTTTGGCCAACAGAGCCTTGTACCAGGCTCTGTCAAAAGCCTGAGATATCAAGGGTGACAACAAAGGTTTCCCCATAGTTCCCTAGAGAAGATGACCATACATAAGTAAGATAGGACAGGAGTCACCAGTGGATCTTGTCTTGTGGAAGCCGTTCTGGTGATCGGAGATAAGTTAGTTAAAGTCAAAACGTTTCTTAAAGTGAGCACTGAGCAAAGTTTCAAAATAATGCTGTAGTAAAGTTTCTCCCTTTTCCATGCATTTCACTATCTCTAATTTCACTTACATGGTGATGGCTTTCCTTTTCTTCGAAACACTGGCATCAGAAGAATCTGCCTTATACTTGGGGGATATAGTACAGTCCAAAAATTATCAAAAAAGAAGCAAAATAATTTATGGGAGATGTTGTAAACACGAAGCAACGTAACTAGAGAACAATGTAATCTGAGGACCCCCTGTATTAGATTATATGCAGTGATATATACGTAATTATATTCAGTCATATATATTTGATTATCTTCAGTTATATATCTTTGATTATATTACTGGTGTAATATACTGTAATTTGTTTTATACTGATCCTAAGAGCTGATTAATGGTAAGAGGAGAAAATTTCCCTACTTTCTATTTTATTCCTTTCCCATAAAATATTCCTCCTTGAGGGAGGGTGGCAAGAATAAATTCCTTGTGGTTGCCTGCTTGTCGTAAAAGTAGACTAAATGGGGCAGAGGAAGAGGAGAGGGAATCCTTTCCTCTGTATTTTCTTCCTGCAAAAACTCAAGGTATTTTGCCTTGACTCTTCCACCCCCTTATAAGGGGGCATATGGCTCTTGTATATAGACATACAAATATTGCTTGTTAAAGGATAACATACCACACTTGTATTTTATATTGGTCATAAGAGCTGCTTCACTGTACGGGTTGGTAGCATGCTCGACTGATTTGTCAGGTTATCAGTTCAAGACCTAAAGCGGTCTGAGGCTTGAAAGCATAACGGTCACACTCAATACCAAAGTCCTTGGAAAGAAGGCACCATTGTAGCCCATACTTGAAAAGAGAGTCTGTGACATAAAACCGGAT